>JAQGAR010001205.1:0-10115 GCA_034697865.1 Oribatida sp.
GAAAATGGAGTTCTTTTCAGAAGTCCTTATGATAAGGACAGCACTGAATGTGACACTGAAATGCTTCTGACACCGGAAGTGGCCACACAAATGCAGCACAAGATTGGATCCAATATAATGATGCAATTGGATGATGTCATTAAGACTACAGATCCCGACGAGAAAAGGATGGAAACAGCTCTGCATCGTTCAATCCGTTGGTTTGACAGGTGTCGGATCACTCACGATAAAGCAATCAAAGAGAATGTCAAACATTCCAAACAAAACCTCTTTCCTATAATACAGGGCGGACTCAATCGAGAGTTTCGCCGCATATCTGCCAAAGAGATTGTGGACAGAGATCCGGTCGGTATAGCCATCGGTGGACTCAGCGGTGGAGAAGAAAAAGAAAAATTCATTGATATGGTAGCCGTCAGTACTGAAAACCTTCCAACTGATAAACCCCGATATTTAATGGGTGTGGGATTGGCTATTGATATGCTGATGTGCGTCGCCTTTGGCTGTGATCTCTTTGATTGTGTGTTTCCGACCCGAACCGCTCGCTTTGGTTGTGCCCTAATTGGTTATGGCAAAGAACTTAATCTAAGAAACCAATCAATGGCTGAGGATTTCGGACCCCTCGAGGAAGAGTGTGATTGCAAAACCTGTCAGAACTATTGCCGGTCTTATATCTTTCATTTGATGAGAGAGAAGAATACCGTCGGATGTCATCTCTTGAGTCAACACAACATTCGATTTCAAATGCGTTTTATGCAGAAAATAAGGGACGCCATCAAAGAGGGAGTCTTCGAACAGTTCATTGCAGACAATGTTCGCTACCATTTCGGGGATAAAAAAGAGAATTATCCGAATTGGATATTAGAAGCCATCAATCAGTTGGCTCTCAATGTTTGACACAAACAATAATTATCTATTCATTAGTTTTCTTTATTTATTCCTTTGCCAAAGGGAAGGGAGGGAATTCCTAGCCTATTTAACATTTATATTATCAATCACATCATAACTGATTCAATTTTTATCTCAAATTAAATCAATAAAAGTTTAAGACTGGAAGTAGCTCTCTCTCTCTCTCTCTCTCTCTCTCTCTCTCTCTCTCTCTCCCTCCTAATTTAAATATTGAGCTCCAAATTATAAGTTTGGAAAGAAGTTTATATATAATTTTGAATAACATTTCATTAGTCAAGAATTTATTCTAAAAGTATTTTTTAGTTATTTTTTTTATTTAATAAATTGTTTTTATATATTTTGTCATAGATTT
This sequence comes from Oribatida sp., assembly GCA_034697865.1. Classification (NCBI taxonomy): domain Eukaryota; kingdom Metazoa; phylum Arthropoda; class Arachnida; order Sarcoptiformes; species Oribatida sp. The sequence goes on from JAQGAR010001205.1 coordinate 1,259, forward strand.
GGTTCAAAGCATTAAATTTCATTTTGTTAGTAATCCTTCGAATGTAATTCTTTTTGTTCATTGTTTGCACAGGTATTCAAAGCTATTTCCTCAAAACAAATATTATAATAAAGAGTGAAACCCAGACTCAAAGGTCTGAGCGACGGATCAGGAATAATTAGCTGCTAATGTGCACAACCTGTCCTATTCCTGGAACTGCTCTTTACAAAAGTTGTAATTCTCAACAAAAGATTAGAAAGACTTTCATTTTTCATCAAAACTCCTTTTTCTGGGAAACTATTTCTGATGAAAAGGCGTTTATTTTTTAAGAAAAGCGTTTTTAAATTCAATGACAACGATATGACGCATACTTAAGACTCAGTGATAACAGTGAGGGGAAAGTCGGGAATGTGAGACCTAATGTTAGGCACTCTCTCACACATAAACACCTTCTGTCACTCGCATACCATTCTTAACGTACAGTAAATATCATTTAGAGACAAGTTTTAAACAAATTTTAATTCGGGTTTAATTCAAGTTTTAGTTTAAGACTTTGAGATAAAGACTTTTCATTCATTTCTAATGATTTAAGCGATGAAAAAGTTTTGAAAGAAGAGTTGAAAACAATAACAGTTAGTAATAAAGAACAGGAAACCGATTGAGTGGTGAATGTAATCGTTGTAATGGTTAAGGAATGCAGACATTGACACACAATACAAATCGACAACAAACCCCTCCATACAGTGGACACAAGCAGTGACGAGTTGTGGCCAAACCTCTCCTATAGGCTCAGAGACAGTTGTTTGGCGTCAGTGGTTGTGGTGAGTGTGCGCTCTTCCACTCGGTTCGAAAATGTCTGTTCATTCAGTTTTTGCTCAAAAGTCGTTTTAATCGTTGACTTGTTTTACACAATCAGTTAATCAACAAAACAATGCTTTAAATCAAACAAAACAAACAAATCAGTCGACAAAGTGTTTAGTTTTCAATGTTTTCTCTTTTGTATGATATTTGTTGAGACAATCAAATGATTCAACGATTTTATAAATCAATGTTTTCCTAAATAATGAAAGTTTTGGTCAATTTTGGTGAAGTCCGATGTATTGTTCCCGTCGGCGATGGAAACATTGCCGTAAGACATGTCATCGACTTAGCCATCGATCGCTACAAAAAGGCCATCAACACTGTAGGCGTTCCTCTTTATATCTATTTCTTAACTAACTTTTTATTTGTTTTTATATTTTTATAATTTTATTCTTTTATTGTTTTATCGCATATTAATTGGTATTAATTGGTATTCAAATACAACTTTATCTCAAAGCTATTTTTGACTCATTATTATAACTTTTGAGGAGTTTTTCCATTAGTTTATTAATTATTCATTAGTTTTATCGAAATTGAGTTCAGCTCTAATTGTCATCGATTTTAACGTTGTTTTACTTTTGGTGACAGCCGTCCACCTCATCAGTCATTGTACATAATCTGAAGACGTGTAGAGACGGAGCTATCTTAGATCCAGACGACATCGTCAGCGATGTGGCCGATGATAGGGAACAGGTTTGACACCTAATCACAATTTGTGTGAATTCAAACTAAATGACAACAAATTGATTGTTCAGATAATCGCAACTTTCGAAATACGGGATACTTTCCAAGACTTGTCGCCCAAACTCAAAAATGGGATTCATTCCAACCGAATCAGTACGAGTACACCCTCTGATTCATTGGGCACAGGAAGTCCCGATGTCTTTATCAATGAAGACAGACTTAGAATGAATTGCGAATCCAATGAGATAATAGTCGAAGATATGAATCGCAAAAATATGCCAAACATTACCATAGATTACAATGAGATCACATCCGACCAAATCAATGCAAGCGTTTGCGCCAATCTTCAGGTCAGGCGCGGCAGTGAACCGGTGCTCAACAAGATGTCGCCCGATATTGATATTGATGTTTGTGATCCAACCAAACGATGGTCAACAGCCGTTGCCGTCGACAGCAAAAACAATAGAAACGCTTCCATCCAGTCTTTAGATGTGAATTGTGAACATTCAGATGAAGACAAGGATAAGTCAATCCTTTCATCCAATTCCTTATCGCCGCCCAGTATTAAAGAGGAAGGATATGGCAGTGAAGAAAAGTCAGATCACACGCCCTCTTCCACCACAAGTAATAATACATTTTCGAGATTCTCGAGAGGTTCGGGTCGGCTCTCAATGATTGCCAATAATTTAGACGTTTGGGCGGAAGCGGCCGACAGAACACTCAGAAAGAGTTTCAATAAAGACAGAAGTTCCGGAAAACTATTGATCAATACCAATAAAAACTACAACTCTTTGCCAAAACGACTTAACTATGATTTACAAAAAACATCGGTGTCTTCGATGTCCAGTGAAGATAATACTAAACATCGGAATTTTGAGGACAAACCCTCTGTGATCGTCAATTTGGCCAAAGAATCGGGTCCTTTAGGTATTCATGTGGTTCCAGAAAATGAAGATTTGGAAACTGGATTTGCCAATGGGTTATTAATTCAGGGCATAGAACCGGGCGGTCGGATAGACAGGGATGGGAGGTTACATGTAGGCGACACCATCACTGAGATCAATGATCTAAGTATTCTGGACGTCGACTTCGAAAGCGCTCAACAGATCTTCAGGACTGCACTACAAAGCGATGAAATTAGTCTTCGATTAGTGAAATACAACCAAAATCTGAGCCAAAAACAAAACTTAACTGAAGTGAAAAAACCATTCCCTCCACCAGTGCTCCCAAAACCTGCAAATGTTATGAAACAACACGAAGAGCTTCTCAAAGTGGAGGGTTTGGTTGAAGGCGAACAAAGGGATGTGCAACAGACCAAAGTAGCGACCGTCACCTCAACTAATAAGTTAACCGCTTCCACACACAAACCCGCCGTCAGTTCAGCTCTTGTTGTGGGAAACACTCGAAGAATCGGTAAAAAATATCATATTCAGCTTAAGAAAGGGACAGAAGGTTTAGGTTTCAGTATAACTACCAGAGACAATCCTACGGGAGGCAATGTTCCCATTTACATCAAAAATATTTTACCAAAAGGCGCGGCAGTCGAGGATGGAAGACTCAGACCCGGAGATCGTTTACTCGAAGTTTGTGGTATTGAAATGACTGGTAAACCTCAGGGCGAAGCCGTGCAAATACTGCGAACAATACCTTTGGGAACGACTGTGGATCTGATAGTGTCTCGACAAGAAACAGATCCTTCTCCCAGTCCAATGATGCCCCGACCACTTCCAACCGAAAAGTCTGCGGACAACCCCTCCGGCAATGAACGGGAGGTCTTGACCTTCGAAATTCCACTTAACGACACCGGATCTGCCGGTTTAGGTGTTAGTGTTAAGGGAAAGACATCGACATCAAGTGGACAGCACACAGATTTAGGAATATTTGTTAAATCTGTGATTCATGGTGGGGCTGCCTCTAAAGACGGTAGACTTGTGACAAACGATCAATTGATTAACATTAATGGCATTCCGTTATTGGGAATGTCTAACAGTCAGGCGATGGAGACTTTGAGACGGGCTATGATTCAAAGTGAAGGTCCAATCGCTAATCCAAATGCCATTACTTTGACGGTCGCCCGAAAAACAATGAACTCTTCATCACTGCTCAACAATTCATGCCATCAAAGGAATGATTCTCTTATAAGTGGGGCCTCTAATGACTCGTGTAATGAGGAGTCGGGTCTTTCTTCGGCCAACGAAACCTTTTATATTCCAAATAATAGATTCGATGAGACTTACGATAACAGTTACCGTTCCAACGATAACACTGTTATCTATAGACCTAAAAGTGATGGTTCAGTGATAAATAGAGAGGAACTGAGGGACTCTCCATGTGTTTCGTCGCCAAAGGATGAGTCAAATAAACCAGTGATTAATCAGTCGTCAAATCAAACATTTTTAAAACAATTTTATTTGAGTGAAAATCAAGACTCGAACCGAATATATGAGAAGTCATCCAATGTTTTGAACAGAAGTGATGTTATGATTGAAAGGGATGTCACTGAAAACAGTGCTAATGATAGGAAGCCAAGTGTGGGGGCGGACAGTAATGTAAGTGATTCGAAACCTGAGTCAACACCACGTGATAGTCAGCTCTCCTTGAGTGAGGAGGACCCCGACGGCTTCCGAAGGGATGGCTTCGGGCGACAGTCGATGTCAGAGAAAAGACACGCACAGCTCGACGCCAAGAGTACAGACACATATCGGCGCAACAAAAAAGCCAAAGAGGAAAAGGAACGACATTCGAAAGACAGGGATCAAACACCAGAACCCCAACAATCAGTGACTGAAGTGAAATCTCAAATGACTCGCGAAGCAAATGATATGATTCCACACGAATTAGGTTCGTCTCCTTTCCTCTCAATTTTAATTACATTAGTATTTCAACAAAAGTTTGAATAAACTAACGAACCATTCATTTACTGAAATGTCTTTCTTTCAGTTCCTAACATTCTAATAGTTAATCAAAGGTCTACTTCTTGTGAATCTTTAACACTCACTCATCTAACAAAGCATCAAAATAGCTGTTCCTATACTGAGAGTATGTATTCAATGGATTCAAACAATTTCTCTTAAAATATAGAACAGATTTTCATATTTTGCTTATATTATGAAACATTTGTATTACTTTTCTATTGGTTTTTCTGAATGGCTTTTGAAATCTAATGGATTAATGGCTAAAATGGTATTTCAAACAAATTTTGTCTCTTTTTTCCAATTAATTGCAGCAAAAATAGAAGCTTTTAAGGAAAAGAAGGCTCGAAATCAAACCATATTCTCTCCGGCGTGTTGTTGTATGAAATTTTTTGGTATTTATTCACGTTTTCAATGGTTTAGGACTTCGGCACTCAATTAATGCTTTTTATATCTCTTTTATAACTCGTTATGAAAATCATCTTTCGTTTGAATTTTTATTTGTTTTGTTTTATGATTTGCTGCACTTTTTCGATGAGAATATTCCTTATTTTTATATAATGTTTTCGTTGATATTCGATAGGGAAGTGTCGGTCTCCCGGTTCTTGTCCTTACCATAGCACACATACTACCGCACAAATGGGCGTCAATCAAAAGAAAGATTTGGGACCGGCGTTAGGGATGAGAAAGTCGGCCAGTTTGGAGAGTTTGCAGACACTTATGCAGGACTTACAAAAAGAACAGTTAGAAAATGAAAATGCATTCAACGGTCCCCGACATAAGACTATAAGGGTCTCCAGAGGTCGAGAAACTAACGAAAGCTTTAAGGCTGCGGTCGACAAATCTTATGACGTTAATAATGACAGTGAAAATCTTGAAACGATGGAAACGGGTATTAACTGACATTCAATTTCTTCTAAATTCTTAAATTAATTTGTTTTTATTTTATCTGAAAAGTTGCCGAAGAGGGCAGTGATAGCGGCTCTTCAGTGGAAAACATTAATCAACCCACTCATGCCATGCCAATTAGAGGACCATCTGGTGCGCTATCAATGGCCAGCACTCAATGTACGGCTACTACTGCAACGTCTTCGCAGATGACAACAGAAGATGAAACGCAACAATTTCTCAAAAAGAAAAATAGCGGCAAAAAGAAAGGTGGTCTCCTAAAAACACTCTTCAAATTCGGTTCAAAAAAAGGTCGGTCCTCTTCATCCAAAAATAAGTCGGATCATCCGGAAGAGCCAATGATAGATCCAATCGCTGCTCAGAATTCGGCTCAAATGTATTTAATGGAGCAAGAAAGGATTCAAATGCATTACAAAAGGCTAATAGAACAGCAGCAGCAGCAACAACAGCTCCTCCATCACCAACAATCTCAACAAGTATCACAAACAGCTCAACCAACTCCTCCGTCCCGCCAAAGGTCAAAGTCAGCAATTGGTGAACGTTTCAATAGCGTTCAACCGATGCACAGCACTCCAACCGGTGTTACGGCCACTCAAATGGCAAATCACGGCATTAGTAATGAATCAACACTTTCAAGGAACGAACGGATGGCCCAGTTAAGAGCACAACATCAACGAATGCATGTTGAAAGGCACCGGGTCTATCCAAATGAAGCACCAATTTATGATACTTACAGCTCAATGGATCGCAAACATCAGGTAAATTGTCTGCCATTTATTGATTCACACAAATATCATATCATTTGATGACATCTCTTAAGATATCTTTTGTCAAAACGAATCTTTAGTTAATATTATTTAATGACTTAATTATTTATCTGTTGATTGTGTTGACAGTTGGAATACATCCGTAGAGGTCTTAGTCCTCCTAATCATTCCCAACAAATATATATTTCATACCCCATTAATGCTAACTGTCCTCCTCCTACTCGGCGTCTGGTTGTTCCCAAGGTATCGGTTCTATCTTTGATTACTTGAATATTTGATTAGTTTGCATGCATTTAAAGTCCACCACTCCTTACACCCCTTTTCTTGCATTTGATTATTGAATTTCTTCTTCTTATCAATTGATTCCATTATCTGACTCTTGTCGTTAAAAACACTGAATAGACTGAACTCATATATAATGAGAATATTATACGAAAATACAAACCGAATGCATTCGAAAGACGAACAGCAAGTCTCAGATGCAGTGCCAACAATCCTAAGGTACACATTGTCTCCAATATATCTGTTTTTGTTTATTCAACGAACATATCATTTACTCATTGCATGAATGCTTTGATTTCGATCACAACTAACTCTTTGATTCAATTTTTGAACTTTTTTTTTGTAAACAATTTTTTCCTGTGAATGAAATGCAAATCTAATCGAATGCTGAGCGCAACCATTGAATGCAGTTTTTGTAATGAATCGTATTTTGGATGCATTTAATATCGCAATACTGACGGCATGACTCGCTTTTCTAACTTTTATGAATTTATTGATTTATTTGTGTCTAAAATCTATTTTCAGTTACCCGGAGCTGAGGTTCATCACTCCCGAGGAAATTCCTATGATATTTATAGACAAGCGATGGAGAGGTAAATAACTTTACTTCTATTAGTTTTGGCATTTTATTTATCTTCTGGTTCTATGTTAAGACCGGGAAGTCGTGTGGGAATCGCTGATCACAACAGCAAATATAGTCATTATATGAATTATAGGGAAATACAGCAACAAATGCAATACCATCAGCAGCAACAGCAACAACACCAACAGGCTCTCCAACAGTATCATCAGAACCGTCAGATTTATGGACAGACCAGTGCTTCGAATGCAGTTCCGAACGAAGCGATGCGACAAATGATGAGAACACAGAGTCAACACCAGAGACAGGTATCCTCTCCTGTTGGCCAGAGACAGGAGCGACCCATTTCTAACTATTATGAATACGAAACAGCAGCGGCTCTTATGCCGAACCCTCTACAACAGCAACAAAATAATGTGAATAATAACGTTTTGTCTCCAAAAGAAAATTTAAGTTCAACTTCTTTAACGCGAAGAAGTAAAAAGTATAACAAAACGGAAAATATGGGCCCACAGCAAACGGGACCTCCTATGTCAGTGCCAATTAGACAGCAGCAGCCTATATACCAAACAAATCAACTAAAAATCTATGGCAGCACTTACTCTAACGGCTATTCCGGCCATTCTCAGTCGCAACCAAACCCACCACAAGCTCCCATTTATGACACAATTCAGGGCAATAGTAGTGCCACAAACCCTAACGCGAGTAATGGCTATCCTTCCAAATATCAAAGTCTAAGACCCGGCTCTAAAGTATGAGTCCTAAACATAAAATATATTTTTATTAATAGTTTTTATCATAAAATCATGTAATTAACCATTTTTTCAAATATTTAATTATGAGTTGTAAAGGCGTTCCAAACGATTGACTCTATTGAGCAATAATTGTGGAGCTCTCCATCCATTCAGTCCCCACTCAGTTCCCTTTCACTTCAGACTTTTTGTTTGAATTGATTTTAGGAAAAAATTGAAATTTTGTTATTTGTTTTAAAAGATTTGTGATCTAATCCTCTAATGACTGACTCATTAAACTGATTCCCAAACAAATATATTTACTTAAATCGAGGGAAAGGTTTCCCAACTGATGACTAAAACCACTTATAGTTAACAATGAATTATTCAGAAATTTTTTGCACATTTTTATGTTTAATAGTATATATATTTTATGAAATCCCGATTCAAACGAGTCGTTAATGAAATATATTTGTATTTATTATTATTTTTATATAAATTAATGAATGAATGAACTAATCAGAGATCGAATCAGTATTTTATATAATTATTGATATTTTCTTTAAATTTGCGGATAAAATGAAATATTAGTTATTTTTTTAAGAGTTTAAGTTATTTGAAGTGAAAACACAAAATGCCACTAATTGTATGCAACAAATTATATCCTCCTTTGGGTCCAAAACCCTAAACATTTGACTGAATTTTTGTTTTTAAAAAACATTTTATTTCTCAATTTATACAAAATTCTGTCATTTTTCACATTTTCTTCATTTTTATAGCATTTAATGATTAAAACAATTTACAAATGATTTATAACTTATGATTGAAATGAGTTTATTCGCGGAATCGAGTGATGTATTGTTTGACATCAAACTTGCGCTCACATCCCTTGTAATTCATGTAACGTATTTTGCCGAAGACCGCCCGTTCAGCCCATCCCTGGTCGTGAATGCCGCATATGGACCACATGCAACCCACATAACCATTGGGATCGCGTCCATCCAATTCATATTTATCATTGAGAAGTATGGCGTACTCTAAGCCCTGTTCGGGCGTTTGTGTCCATTCGAGGATCTTCTTCGCCCAATACATTCGCATAAAGCCATGCATTTTGCCGTCTCTTGTCATTTGTCTTTGAGCGGCGTTCCAGAG
>JAQGAR010001206.1:0-10112 GCA_034697865.1 Oribatida sp.
GATACATCACTCCTTAGGAAGCGCTCCAACTTATGCTTATCGCTGTTTGTATGCGATGAGAATATCGGCGACGCTTTGAATCGACGACACCCCACATGAAAGATAAGCGTTTCCTTCGATTTAATCGGTTCGGCAAAAGAGGCGACTCTTTTGATGACCAAATTGATTGTAGACATTCTGTGCTCGTGTGGTAACAGTCCGTATAAGAGAAGAGGTTTCTTATTTTCTGCATACCATTGATAGACGCTTTTGTGGACATTTGAGACGTGAACGCAAACATACCATCCGTTTTGAGCGCCCGACTCGTCCTCATTAAACACCCGTTTCTTAGTTCTGGCAAAGTTTTCGAACTGAAAGATTCGCGAATAATCTTTCGGTAGATTCTCTTTTGGATCCCACGGAGAAGTCCGGAAACTTTTGAGGCCGCGATATCTGGCGAACCTAACTTTGGCCATCTGATCGTTAGGTGTGTCCACTTCGTCGGGAAACAGTTCATATTGACGCTGTTCTTTGAACTTTTGGTGGTCTGACTGCTCTTCGTTCAAATCCAGTTTCTGGTCATAATTAGCATCATTGACAGAGCCGGCGACAGACATAGTCTCCATTTCGTCCTCTTCTATATCTTCTTCGCTCTCTTCATCAGATTCATCCACGGTTTCCATGTGATCTTCGTCTTCATCACTCTGTTCTTCATCTTCATCGTCACTGTTCTCCTCATTGTCGTCATCAACAATCCAAGTGGCCTGGTAATCGGACGTTCCTTTTGGCACTCTTTTCACAATCTTCTGCTCCTCTTGGGCGGCTTCGATTTCCTCCTCTGTAGGCCACGTCTGCTCGCCATCCATCGGATCGGCAATATTTTCCGAGTCGAGGGACTGTTGTTTTGTGGGGTCAGTTCGGAGAACAAACTTAAGTTCATGTTTGTTGTCACCGTCCATCGGTTCGCTGCTTTTATTACTTTTACTTTTGGACATAGAGTTCGGATCCGACGAGACTTCAATACAACTCATTTGAAAGTCACCGAAACCTGGAATATGAACTAAAGAGTTGACGTCGAGGGCTCTATTCCGTACATATCCCCAGACCTTAAGAGTCCCGATATCTTCATTTGAGTTATCGGTGTTTGGACTGAACTCAACCTTTTCAGCCAACACTTGACTTCGATGAGATCGGAAGGCGTTTTTTCTTCGCTTACAATTGGACAAATAATGTATTAGTTGTGAGGCTTCGGAACTACTGTCCACAGATCTGAGTCTTTCGTCGGGAAACTTGGCGTCGATTTGCTTTTGAATCGTTTTCTTCAAATCCGTCCTCTTTTTTGAACTCAAACCATTCAAACCATTGATTACGTGAATTGTTGTCGGAAGACAATGACTATAAATAGCGTCTAAACATGAATTGTGTCCACTGCTGTTCACCGAATGAAGAAGTAGTAAAATATCTGCTATTTTTACCGAATCGAGCGCTGAATTCATGTCATTGTTGTCGATGAAAATGAACTCAAAACGAGTCTTAAGTCGAGGAAAGCTAATATGAAAATTGCGGTCAGATTTGTAGTCATTGGAGACACAGTTTTGGTCACTTTCACGGATCAAATCCAAGAAGTTATAAAAAGATTCATCTTTGTTTTCAACGGGATTCATGTCGAGAACGGCCACCAGAATGGGCGGCGAGTCATCGCTTCCAAGTCCTCGTTTAGCCATAAGAGTGTCTTCGCGTTTATTTTGTCGGATTTGTTTCATTTGGTTCCTTCTGTCGACTCTTCCGATTAGATCTTTACGTTTGGTAATGGCTTTGATGTCATCTTTTCGGCCTCTATTCGAAGAGTTTATCGACCGATTGGTTCGATGTCTTCCAAACTTATGTCTTTTGTTGTCTTGTTTGAGAGGACCCGAACGATGTGCTTCTTGTGAACCCATTAATGAAATCAAATCAATTGAAACACATTTAAAACAAAAACAAATCTTCAAAATTAAAAAACAGTGAAATCACAAAACATGTGTCGAAAGCATGAAATCAATATAAACGACGGCGACATCTGTTGGCACTAACTTTGAATTCCAAGTTTAAAATTTTTGTGGCGCAAAATTGTCTTGGTTATTCACTCTAATTGGCTTTGATTGGGTGGGATTCGATAAAAATCTTGAGAATTCAATAAATAGACAATTGTTTGATAAAACATACCATTTATTAAAAGAGCTTTCCTTTCAATAATTGCATATCTTTTTTATTGCAATCCTTTTCCAAAATATCGATTGAATTCAACTCTTTCTTCACAGCATTAGTAAGACTGGGATCTAATGATACAACTCTTCTGAAGTCTTGTTTTGCGTCCTCGAGATTCCACACAAAAGTGTGGGCTTTTGCTCTTCTGAACAAAGCTTTTGTATTATTGGGATCTCTTTTGAGGACTTCCGTCGTGTGTTCGATAACAGAATAGAAGTCTTTCTCAATAAGTTTGCATTGAGACAAATTCGACAAAAGGGGAACTTTGAGTTCATCCAAGCGCTGCCAGTCCTCATCGCCCGGCTTCTCCTTAAGTAAGAGCTGTTCAACAATTCCCAGGGCTTTGGTGTAGAGGAGGGCTGCCTCTGAATACTGTTTGTCAGAGTATAAAACGTTGCCTTCATTTCGGTATTTGGGAATAGAGGACAGCATTTCGTCGGAAGACATTTGCCAAACCTCTTTGTCATAGTCTTCCGGATTTTCTGCACTCAATAACTCAATTGTAAACTTAAGATCACTCGGATTCGACACCAATTCATCCAAATCTTTGTGACCCAAACCGGTTTTCAAAGCCATTCCTGAGATAAGTGAAAAGAAAACATTAGTTTTGAACACATTTTCGATCAAATGCCTTGAATTGTCCTAAAAATGACCACATTTTTTATTGAATGATAATCTAATTACCACAACAACTACGAGAAGGTAGTTCCTCTTCAGTGGAATCACTTTTTGGTTGACAGAACTTTCGATAACATTTGGACACAAAAGGATAGGGAGAGCACAGCAGTTTGTCGGCCACTATTTCAGAGACTTCTTTGACTCTCATATTTTTGATCCATTCCTCCCATAAAATCAATTTGAATTGCTTTCCAAAAATCAGTTCCATGGGTTTGCCATTACGTCTGCTGTCGTCGATCACCACTTCTTCGCCGTCAGAGTTCTGTTTAACAGTTTTGAAATGAAATTTCACCTAAAATTCAAAACCAATTCATTAAAAAAATCAAAGAATATTTGATCCAAAAATTAATACTTTGGTTCCGTCGCGAAAATCGGGTAAATCACCAGAACCTGGATATATGACTTTCCGAGAGTTTATCAAATTCTTGGCCATCTTTCACAGTATATACTCGTTTAAATTTTATTTATGAAGTGTAATTGACAAAAAACACCTTGTTTACAATATGAAGTAGGCAATTCTCATCAATAATGTGGGATGCCACTCATTTCTGCCAGAAATTCTGGTGGTGCCATCGAGTCTGCGTCAGTATCTATGAAATAACATCTATCATCTAGTTTGCTTGGCCCAAAGTTCTATTCCTATACATATAAACATATAATCTACCCAGAATATTTGTCCAATGTATTTTTTGTACCTAGCTAATTTAAAACATTGATATTATAAGAAGATGTTACAAACAACTGTTGCAATAGAGTAACTTTGTTGTTGTGCTCTTACACTTGAGTGTCAAATAGAATCCTAAAATCGGTACTATTTTATACGAATATAGCTTTAAGTATAAGCGACAAAAGGGTACTTCACTTGACTTTTGGCGCAAAGTTTACGCATTGGGTCATTGAATAAAATAATAAGTATTACTGTTTTTGTTGTCTTTTGAAGAATCAGAAGAGAATAAATCCATCGATTATTCAATCGAAACAATGAATTCAAAACCAGAACTGACCGCCAAATGTCTCGAAAAGATACTCAAAGAAAAGAAACAACAGTTAAGGACTTCCACAGAAGACAAGCCATTGGTTCAGGTATTGGCTTTGAAACCAATCTCTTCGGGATCTATTCGTTGCGTTCTCTTCGACGGCATTTATACAACAAAACAAGGAGTCCTTAAACAGAGCGAACAAATGGATGCCTATTATCAGAGCCAACAATTGGAGAAGTTTTCGGTAATCCGTTTGGAAGAGTATTGGGTGTCGTCTATGAGTCCAAATGACATCGAAATCATTATCATCTCTGAAATAACTCCAATTATGAGAGGTTTGACCACAATTTATATTTATTTGTTAGAACTCAATTGATGTCCACTTATAATAGGCTCTGAACTCAACGACAAATTGGATGCCTTTCCGCCACTCGACGACGCATTGGATATATCTTTTCAAAATCCGTTCACTTCGGATGCCGGCAATGTGTCCACTATTCAGAGCACTTTTAACCCCAATTATAAGCCACGCAATCAGCCGAACAAGAAGTTAGACGTTCCCATCGACAGATCAAAGTTGTGCTCAATCAATGACATCCACCCGTTCTTCAGCTCATTTGTAATCCGCGTCCGAGTAGCGACCAAATCGGCGATCAAAACCTACTCGAGAGAAAATAAAGAAGGGAAGTGGTTCTCATTCGACGCCACGGATGAGACATCGGAGATACGAATCACTGCATTCAACACCGAATGCGAGAAATTCTTCGATTTAATCGAAAAAGATTTGGTTTACTATATATTCAAAGGAAGCGTCAGAACAGCGAATAAGAGATACTCTAACCTGAAGTCAGACTACGAGATAACATTGAGTGGTGACTCTGTGATCGAACTTTGCGAAGAATCGGTTCCGCTTCCGTCCATTCAATTCAATTTTCTTCCGATAAAAGAACTGTTGGACCAAAATAAGGGCAATGCTGTAGATGTGATCGGAGTGATCACAAGTGTGGAACCCTTACAAGAGATTGTTTCCAAGAAAGATAATAAGGAGTACCAAAAACGCGACGCCTTACTCCTGGATAAGACCCTACATGAAGTGCGGCTCACTCTTTGGGGCGCGGAGGCAGCTAATTTCAGTGGAACCAAAGGACAGATATTGGCCGTCAAGAACGCAATGGTCGGCGAATTTCGCGGCAAAACTCTTGGATGCGTTCAGAACTCGATTATCGAATTGGATCCGGACTTATCCGAATCCCATTTATTGAAAGGTTGGTACGACAGAGAGAGCACAGCCGATCATCTCACAGATATAGTGCCTTTGTGTAAAAGAGACGAAAAGCAGTCGATGCAGTTTAGGTACTTGTGCCAAGTCAACCAGGAATCGATCCCCGACCGCTCTGTCCTATACTACAACTGTAAGGCCACTATTTTATCGATGAATCGAACCGACAAACATTTGTATAAGTCGTGTGCGAAGAAGCCGTGTATGAAGAAAGTCAAAGAAGACAACGGCTTCTATTTCTGTGATAAATGTGGACATAATTCAACAGAATTCGAGTGGAGACTAATGTTGAGCCTGTGCTGCACCGACTCTACCGGCGACACCTGGATTACAGTCTTTCACGACGTGGCCGAGAAGTTGGTCGGCAAAAGTATCGACGAATTGAGCGAAATGTTTGATTCAGATCCGAGTGAATACAATTCGTTCGTTTCTGGCCTTCACTTCAAGACATTTATCTTCAGAGTTGGCTCCAAAGTAGATGAATATAATAACGAGAAGCGGATTAAGTCGACCTGTTATGGCTTCACTCCCATCGACCCCATCGATAGGTCCAAGAGTTTGATTCAAACTATCAAATCGTGGCCCAAATAAAGACTAATCTTCGGATCACATGAAGATATCATTTATAGAATACAGTTATTTATTATAATTATTGTTTACTTATTCACATTTATTATTAGAAAATAATTACAGAAAAAAAAACATATTCTTTAAACAAATAATTATTTTCAGACAAAATCGTTATAAAAATGATTTAATACTTATTTTTCACACATTTTTCTAAGAAATTAATTTGAATTCCTATTTGTTTGACTCATTTAATTAATAAAGTTTTTGAATCAAATTGATTGGAAATACAATTATATTGTATCTTTAAAATATGGAAATCCTAAACTAAACTGCTCAGCACACAAATTGACTTATTGTTTGGTATAATCTTCGATAATATTTTGTGTTAACATAACAGTGAATATAAGGACAGAATTCAAATAACTTATGAAAAATGGTTTACTTATTGTAAGCGTATTCCACACCTTATATGAAGATTGGGAATACCTTTTTATTAATTGTCTGATTGTTATGAAATGAATTCTACTTTTGTTAATCAGTTGACAATCAGAGGACTTACCAATCAATTCAATCAATTGATTGTTTGAAAGTCTCTTACAATTGAAATAATTGGTCGAAAATATATAGAAAACATAAAATATTATGTGAAGAAAATACTCGAACAGAATCCTGAATATCAAGTAATTGTCGTTATGGTTGACCGCAATGTTTGTCAGTCGAAGACAAGTCGATGCAAACAAATGACAAAACCATAGGAACGGCAGAAATCCAATCGAGTTATTTACAGATTCTTTGATATCAATAAGAAATTGAAGATCTCTTTGAAAATTCGACAAATTGTGTTGTCTTCTGGTTGGATGAGCTTGGTTATTGTCTTCGGTAACTAGTTGTTGTTCGAAAAGATAAATCTGATGGCAAAGGGATAGGCAGAGAAATTGTGTGGCTATTATCCAACCAAAACAATTTATCGACCAAAGAGTGGTCTTTGAGATAGAGCTTCCTGAGATCTTGTCCTCTGAAACATCCTTGTAAATGAGTCCGATCCAATTGATTAAGACAGTAACCATCCAAACTGTAGAGAGGTTTTCGCTAAAGTTCTTTGTCCTTTTCTTAGCGCTGTTGTCAAGTCTTGAAGAAATTCGTTCGAGAATTCCAAGAATTTTGCCAAAATTAAAATTAAAATTAATAAAACTCATTAGAAAAACACCGCATTTTAAAAGAAAAGACAATTCAAACAAATTTTGCTTCAAATTAGTAATTGTTTTACTCTTTTCGTATATAAAGTATATTAAAATTACTAAAGTCTTGACTCTTAAACCATAAGAAATGAACTTTTTATAGTTAAGAATTTCAATTCTATTCAAGGGAAAACCAAATGCAGAGAAAACAATATCCATTTCTAACTACTTTTTCTTCAGTGGAAAACACTCTTTCAAATTCTATCATGTTATGTTTACATAACTCTTTGTTGCTATGAATCAGAATAAACCTTAATTTGTTTTAAACAGAAGACAATAAAATGATATAAATTGCTTGCTTAATGTCTTTTAACTTACTCATTTCAATAAACATTAGCAAAGGTGTAACACATATTAATAAACCTATATTTATTGTGCTGTTCATTATAGACATTTGTATATTTTTATTGATATCAGACACGAAAAGATAGTTCATAATTAAATTCGAAGGCAAACACCAAAAGAATATGACTTTTCAAACAGAATTGAATAATATTTAAGAAATTGCTTTGAAATTTGAAAATTAAGATTTATTTGCATTCTTAGCAACAAAAATTTATAAAGAACCAAAACTTATTTAAGTGAATATAAAAAGTTTGTAAAACTCTATCGGAGAACATCCATAATGAGTTTAAATCATTATATATTCGATTCTTTTGTTTTGATTCATGGTTTCAATATCTTCCAGATAACAAATGTTTGCAGAATTCGAATCAGCTATTATAGTGGAATTTTTATCTTTTGAATGATTTGTTTTAATATTAATTCTGCCCGAGTACAGAGTAAAACTCTGTATACAGTAAAATTCCTGAGTTATCCTTCGGTCAGGTTCGAGGCATTGGGGGATAAGAGCGAAAGATAAGTCAGGAAGGGACAACTCAGGAATTTAACTGTATACGAGTATCAAGTGAACAAACGAATTTAATGAACATTACTCAAACAATGTTTTATTTTTTAATTCTGGGTGGATTCTGAACTCAATATTCCTCTATAAATATTCCTGTATATCTGTTTGTTATCGAATCAATTATTGTTGCAATAGTTGTTCTCCAAGCATGAGATTGAGACTGATTGTTTATAGCAAATTGTCGACAATTTATAACAATTTAAATTCAGTTTTAAATCTCAAGTTTTCCAAACAAATATCCAAATGGTTTCAACGTTTCGAACATTGAATTGAATTTAACATTTTACTGGAACTTTTTACCGAATTTTATCAGGTTTTTATCAATTTTTATAGAAACGCTTCTTTAAGATGCCGTCTGAAAAGATCAAATTGAAAGATCCCGACAATGATGAAGAGGTGGATGAAGAAAACGACAAAGATAAAGATGATACTAAAAAGAAGAAAAAGAAGAAACAGCCAAAAGAAGATGAAGACGACGACGACGAGCCATCTGATGATAAGATCGACAAAAAGAAAAAGAAATCAAAATCAAAGGCGGAATCGAAGGAGGAATCAAAGGTTGAAACGAAGGAAGACTCAGATGAGAAATCCAAAGACAATGAAAAGAAAGACAAAAAAGCCACCGAAAAATCGAAAATAGAGAGCGCCGGTCCCTCTACTGATGCGGAAAAGGCAGTAACCAAAGACATTGTGGATCCGATGAAAGACAAGAGTCGGATGAAAATATTGAAGAAATGTATCAGTCATTTGTGTCTTTTAGTCTTAATTTTGGGTATTAAGAACGTATTCCTTGGTTTCTGTGCCTTTTACTTCTACGACAACAAAACACATTTAGTGATTTTCGGCGGCCTCTGTATTATGCAACTGATCGGAGCCCCCGTTGGATGGGTTGCTATTCAGATGGGAAACCGCGTTCTGTTTTTGCTCTGTTTCATTATAAACTTGATTTGGATCATTTCAGTCGTCGTTTTACTGCTATACTATTGGCTCATAGCTAAGACGGCGTCTTTTAACCAAGAGATCGCTCTTCACGTCGGGGCCATATTCTATATGAGCGCTTCCATAACTCTGGCCGTCTGCTGCTTTCTTATGATGAAGCGCTTGGATATGATTAACATTCAGTACAAGAAACCAGAGGTTCACATATCGACCCAAGGAAAAGCCTCCGAAAAGGCCAATCCTGAGTGGAAGTCATAAGAATTACATTTTCTGAACTTTTCTTCGAATTGTATTTACACTAAAAATTAATATAATTTCAGTAAATTTTATTTTATATAAAATTTATTTAATATTGCATTAAGTGTTTAGTATTTTACACTTTATGATTGTGATTGACTGCGTTTGTAAACTGTAAAAATAGTAATGAATTCAATGCTTCCTCTACTAAACCGTTGAGTTGACTATTCATCTGACTATTAATCGGATTCAGTCTTTTCGAAAGAAATTTGACCAAAAAATGGAGAGATTTTCTTTTCTTACAATTTGTGCATATGCTTATACATTAGAGCCTCAAATTTATTATCTGATGGGTTGGCTCGAATGTTATCTCCTTTGGTGTCCATTCTCGTACCCAAAATTGACAATAAAATTAACTGTATCTGTCATCAATATTATTTTATTCAATGCAATCTTTCGGTATTTGAATTTCAATTCTTTCTAATTATCTAAAAACAAGTCCATTTTCCTTAGGTTCTGTTGTGGAGTGAAGATAAACTTTTTACCTCGCTACTCAGATATGAGTGATAATTCATTCTTGTGGTCTCGATTAACGACTATGTTATACAATTTTATCGGTTGGGTCGAGTGCTTTATCTATCATGCTCCGCAGTCATTTACTTATGAAGTTTTGACCGCAAAAGTTATTTCGACGGTTATCTTCACAATTGGCCAAATTTCGGTAACATTGAGATTTTGGCGAATTGAAGCAAGACTTGAACTTCTTGAACAAGTAAATGCAATGATGATGGCTCAAGTAAATGCAATGTTGATACAAATGGTAGCGAATGGCGCCTAATTTGCAAACTCCAAGAATTGGTCGGTAATTTCAAGTTCAACAAAAATTTAAACACCTTTGTTCTCGACTTGTATAAATTGGTTTTACACAAACATAGATCTATAACCAAGTTCTGTTTTAATTTAAACAAATTTATTGCATCAATTTAATAGATCATTTGAAAATACAACAGAATTTCCAATAAGTAAAATAAACGAAAAACTTATTAAATTATTAGCGT
>JAQGAR010001207.1:0-10110 GCA_034697865.1 Oribatida sp.
TATATTCTTTATTTTTCAACTCCTACTTAAAGTTGAATGACTGGCAAACAGACCATTGAGTGAACAGACGGGTTAACAAATAAACGCTGAATAAACAAACGAGGATTGGCCAGGGGGTTTCACTAAAACCACTTCACTGCAAAAATGCCGACAATTTTATGTCTTTTTTTTAAATGTGTTATCATTTTTCATTAATTTTAGCCAAAAAAGTTTTTGAAAATAACCCGTTTAAGGCATTTTAAATGTAAATTATTGACCATAGTTTCTTCAGACAACTTTCCAAATATCCCTTTCCTGCCGCTTAAAGATTTGATGTATTGAGACTTCTACTAGAAGAAAACCGCACTGGTTCTGGCTAACCCTACAACCTTTTATTATATAAAACACACATTTCATGACTCATCGCTTAAATTCATAATTCAAATCAATTAAATACTTATTTATTGCTTCCAATTGTTGTAAAATCTAGCGATCAAAGCAGTGATCGATTGATTTCTCAATATATGACTGCATTTCAATCAATTGTTCAATCAATCACTCGTTTGACAAATCAATGCAATAAAAATAAGCCGGCGATACTGAAAAGGGTTGCGCATTAACCGCTATTTGCTATTGAAAATTGGGTTCTTAATCACTGATTAATAATCAGCAACGAGTCGTGAAGTTGTGAACTTATTTTAGACCAAATCTATGTATTAAATTTAAATAAATAATAAAGTTGAAGATTTACATGAATGGGGTCATTGACTCTTATCTCAATTACTGCTTTCAATCGAAACAATTCCTAAATTTGGACATAATTTGGGTACTGAGTGAAAAAATGATATAATTTATTAAAATCTAATTTTATTCGTTTTAAATATCAAAATCAAATCGAAATAAAAACTTTGTTTTTAACAACAAATCAAAGAAACGATTAAAACAGAAAACTTAAACGAATTCCCAGTTTTTGACATCTTTTAAATTCTGATTTATTTAACGATAAGTTAAACTACAGCTCAAGTGGGAGGGATGGGTCGACAGTTCAACAATTTTGACATAATGTTTGGCACTGTTTTGCATATGTTCTGATCAATTAAATTCAAGACTAAAAGGAGCAAAACTATAAGGAGGGAAAGACGTCAAAGTTCAAGGAACAGTTAACAGTGACAATTTTAAATCAAGTGAAGCCAAAAGTGAGTACAAACTGAGTGTCAGTCGACCAAACCTTCATTAGGTGACAATCAATTCATTTACTAATTGAGTGTTTATCACGATTTTGAAGCGCTGTCTCTATTTTGATGCGCCGATTCTCATATTTTTGTTTCATTAGAGCCACACTCACGGGTTTGGGCATATCCGGCACCACATACGATATGACTAGAATTATACCTAATATGAAGTGCTATAGAGATATAGAAATAACTTTTAATTATAAGTCATTATTTAAAACTTATTAAAATTACTTCAAAGGCGACCATAAACTGAAAATTATCCAATTTTATGGTTTGACTCATTAAAGAGACTGTTGGGGACATTGTCAACAGCGCACAATTAGTTATCACTGATATAATTCCCATCACTTCGAAGGCTTTCTGCAAATAAATAGAACTCTTTAATTAGAGTAAAGTAAAAAGAATAAAAAGAATACCATCCAGGAACCATTAATGCTTTTAGCCGTTCTTTGGTGCGGCCTCTTATATCCATAGCACAGTTTTATAGCATCGGAACGAATTTCCATAAAATTATTACAAAAAGCGATAATTGGCGCCAAAGGAAAGACCGTCAAAAAGAGGAATATGTATCCGAATTGGATGTAAAGCTCTAAATAGTCATAATATGTGCCCTAATTTCCAATAATTGTTCATTTGTTAAACAAAAGTTATCCATTAAATATTAAAATACCTCATAAGCGGGTAATTGCTTTTCATAATGAATTTTGGCGATTGTCGGCAATAAATCTGACTTTTTTCTACTCAGTTCGTAATCCCTATTCAATCTATAGGTCTTAACCAAAGGAATGAGCACTTCTTGAATATTATCTACCAATTGGTTGACGACAAGCATAGTTCCCAATTGCTGTCCAATAGAACTGACAATTATTCTGCAGTGAAAACAATAGATTTAAGACAAACCCATTTCAACATTTGGATGTCTTTCAAATAGAATGCGATATAAAACAAAGACATGAAATTATTAACGAATTCGAACTGAAATTAAACCAAAATAAAAGCCTTGACATCAAAAACTCAATTAATACCAAAACTAATTTAATTATCCAATGATTTTCATGTGATGTCTGTGTCCTGTGATTCTCTGCAATCAAATAATTATATTTCAAGTTTTAATGGAATGAATGCCTGAATGTCTGACCCCATTCGTTGAGTTTTGTGGCAATTTGTCGATACATGTGATTCATAATCATCACAATTAGTGCATAAATGATTCCGGGCATCAAAACAATCAACTTTTGTATCCCTATTGGATTTGAGTCATAATAAATGATGAGTTGCTCTTCGAGTCGGAAGTAAAGACACATCACATGAAAAGCGATTCCGAGACTAAACAAAACGATAGGCAGAGAAACTCCATATTCTCGTAACCAAGTCTTATATATGGGATAAACTGGAGTCAAATTCTTGGTAATCGGGTCCGTTTGCATATGTTTGCCGCGAAAGGTGGGTCGGGGGCCCTCCAGCAATACGTCACCGATAGTACCCCATCGAAAGGCGAGACTATTTTCCTTTCTCTTCCATTGTTTGAGAAATATTGGAATCCAAAGCATATAAAAAATCGCGAAAAATATATTCATTTCATTTGAATACAAGAACTGAAATATTCCGACGAATCCCGGAATTAATAAACAGTTTGTGTAAAACTCTAAAAAAGCGAAATAAAATGCAATTTTTTCCCCGAAATAGTTCCGAATCTCATCTGAAAAATAAGAGACTCTTTGAAAAGAATTTCATCGAAAGTAAAGAAATATTGAAATTCTGTGAAATAAGAAAACTAACGGATCGGTTGTTTTTTGAATGAGAAGCACCATTCCTTCTTCAAGTGGTCCAGAGTCAGATTCTCGTGCAAAGGAAAGTATTCGGTGATAATATTCTCGCGCTGACAGACCTGTACTGAAATCATCAAATTATTAGAATGAATATAACATAAATTTGATAGCTTACTAATTGATTGTCCTGGGTATAACTTTACATTTGGGTATCCAAATAGAACTCCTCTTTCTATGGTATGGAGACTCTCTATTTGGTAGAGTAAAACTCTTTGTTTCTCAGAGACAGTCAGACATTGATCCGAATCGATATTAAGATCATCGACGTGAAACAGATGACAAACAGATTCATTGGGCTTCAGTTGTTTGAGACCAATGGCATCGGCGCTAACATTAAGTCTCCGAATGGAAGCGCTCACATGTAATGTGATATCAGACTCAGAATCTGATTCTTTGGGATCTGATATTCTTTTGACAGTAAATTGTCCGCCGCTTTCATTTGAAGGCTTTTCGAAGAGTTGTAACAACCATTTGGTGGTAATATTTTGCGTCAAACCATTCAAAACAATAACATAATGACAGACATTGTTGTCATAAGAGGACAGACACTCGAGTTTATCTAAAATTGATTGTCTTTCTGCGACTAAAACGGCCGAAGATTGACGTCTTTGCATAACTGTGATCAATAATTTTCAGATTTTAACCAATCGATTAAAACAACTTTTAACAGGTGCTTCAATAGGAGCTTGTTGCAACATGTGATAATTATTATCTTTCAATTAGGCACAAATAAAAGCGAAATGAGAGCACTTAATGTTTAAATCATTTGATTCACATTTGAAGTAAATAATTAAAAATAATAGTTTAACTGTCGATAACATCTGACAAACAAATAAATGCAATTAAATGAAGTTTAAATGAGAGCTAAACTTTCATTCATTTGGTTGTTATTAATAGAAAGTGAACTCATATTTGAGAATTGAATTGATTTAAAGTTTGATTTAATGCCAAAATTAAAAATAAACTTAAGTTTCTGAAACTTGAAAACTAGTGATACATAAGTAATGTCTGTTTTGATTGTATTTCAATTCATAGATAACGTTTTGACCCAATATTGAGTGAAAATAGAAAACAACAAAAAAATGGTGAAAATGTGATTATTGTTTGAAATGACTTCGATTTTGAACTTTGTTTTCAATTTAGTTCTCAACAAATGTTTTAATCGTTTGTCAATCAATTGAAGTCCTTTTCGCCATTCATTTGTCGATTCAATACAACTATGGATTCAAATGAAAACAGACGCAAAAGTAAGCGATTGAGCGAAAAATGCGTTAATCAAGTGATTCATAAAAATAATAATAAAAAGATTAAAATCAAAAGTAAGTCAAATACAAAATCTCTAAAATTAAAAGAAAACGAAACAAATGTAAGGAAATCTTCGAGAAATCGAGAAAAAAGAGTGAACGGAATGATTGAAGTGATATCTCAAAGAAAATATGAGTTAAGAAAATTAGCGCCAATTAATTGGAAGGAAAAACTGGACACAAGACATGTCACTAATGATAAGTCCATCGATAAAACCAAAGCAAAGATTAACCAAAAGAACATTAAAACCAACAAAAGTCTCATTAAAGTTAACGGAAAAATCAGTTCCAAAAGTGACCACAAATTTAGCGAAGAGTCGATTCAAATAATTGATAATAAAAGACATAAAAGAAGAAAAGTTCTTAAGACTGACGACAAGGTTTGCGAACAACTTTTAGATAAATCCAATCAAAACAATGAAACACTTAACGAAATTAATGGTCAAACAATTGACTCAACTGAAGAATCTGTAGATTTGTGTAAAACTAATGACGATATCGAACAACAAATTGAAAGCGAAGACAAACAAAAAGAAGAAATTAGTGATAATATAACTTATATCCAATACATGGAATTGTGTTCAAACAGTGAACCCAAAGGACCGTCACTTTCGCTCAATATTATCATCAATTTATTTAAACAAAGTCTCAGAAATAAGAGACGAAATGCAAAGAAATCCGATTCAGTGGACAGAAAAAGAAGACTTTATTCGTGTGGTTATGATCTCTGCGACTCTAAAAAGTGTCAAAACCTTTCAAATCATTGAAAAGTATTATTCAATAATTAGACAAATAGTTACTCACAGTTTGATACTATGTTTTGTTGATAATTGAAACTCTGGTCGAATCCAATCGACACTCATATCTATAGTCTGAATGTCTTAGAAGTCAGAACTCAGAGTCTGGTTTCAATTGTCAATAAAAATAGAAATCTATTGATAAGTTATTTAAGTTATTTGACTCACAAATTCATATTTTGATATAATTAACAAATATTTTTGAATCTATTGAATCGTTAATTAAATGCAAATAAACTATTGATAAGACATTGAAAACAAGTGCTCTCATTATATAAATCACTTTTTTTTACTTTATTTTATATGAAATTCATTTTAATTGAAAACTGTTTTTGTAATAAAGTTTATACTTGAAGTATACATGTATTGATGCAAATATAAGCAGGCATTTGCTGAGTCTCGCCTCACCCGCGGGTGTCATATTCTTAATTATATTGAGGTTAACAACAATTTTGATCAAATTATCATTCAATTATTGATTAAAACGAAAGACAACTCCTCATTTAAAATTCAATTACTTTAAATAAATTACAAATAAACCTATATTTTCGCAACAAAAAATAGCACCAAGCTTTTCGAATAATCTTTAAAGCATTTGCAGATAAAAGAAAAACTTTATTAGTTTTGAGAAAACGATACAATATTTTAAAATTTGAATAAATCTAAAATTCTACGACACATATAATGGTTAAACACATAATACGGTTAAAATTGAATAACCATCAACTCACTGAAAAATTTTGAAGACCAAATCATTGGCTAAAATATATTTGTGTAAACTTTAAATAGATTTGAAAGAATAGTTTTATAGCAAATAAAATCTATAATATAGAGAGATATAGAGATTCTATTGAACTGTTTTCTCAATAAAAATCCACTCATTTCACTAATAGACGTGATTTTGGACAAAGAGGTTCTCATTTCCAGCGGTTCCCGATTGGCCGCCTCCATACTGTCCCTTAGAGGCCTCACTGTTTGCCTATAAGAATCGAAATGTTTGACAATACATTAACAATATTTTAAATTGATTGAAATATACCTTGGCTCTTTTCAAAAATTCTTGTTGTGAAGCGTTTACATTTTCTTTTTTACCGCCCCAAGCCTTAAGTGCACTGTGTTGAAGAGCGCGTCCAAAACTGAATGTGAGGGCCCACGGCTTCTTAGCTTTATATTGATTCATTGCATTCAAATTGACTGACGCCTCTTCTTCCGACTGACCGCCAGACAAGAAAACCACTCCTGAAAACAAATTCAAATAAATACATATATATATTTTTGGCATATAAAAGACCTGGTACAGCTGCTGGCACAGTTCTCTGTAGGGCTGTAACAGTAGCTCTTGCGATCTCATTTGCCTGCGCTCTGTTGGCGTTCTTTTCACCCGACGTAACCATATTGGGCTTCAATAGAGTTCCCTCCAAAAAGACGTTGTGATCGCTGAGCGCCTTATAAACTGCGGCCAAAACTTTTTCAGTGACTTTTTGACACCTCTCGATGTCGTGATCACCGTTTATAAGGATTTCCGGTTCCACTATCGGTACCAATTTGGCCTGAAAACACATTTTATAGAATTTTTAACATCTGTTTAGTCCATACCTGTTGACAACACGTTGCATATCGGGCCAAAACATTGGCGTTTTCGAGGATAGCCAAAGGGGACGGCCTGTGCTCATCGATCGTTAGAACACAACGCCATTTTGCGAAACGACAGCCGTCTTTATAGTATTGTTCACATCTTTTCTGGAGATCATCTAATCCTTGTGTAGTACTTTCTTCTCCTACTGTTCCCATAAGCGGAACAATTCCAGTGTCCACTTTAATGCCGGGAATTATGTTCCTTCGCTTCAGAATCTCAACAAAAGGAGTGCCCGAATCGTCCTTTTGATAGACAGTTTCGTGGAATAATATAACTCCAGAAATATAATTATTCATCACTTCATCGCTTGTGAATAGCAATTGTCTGAACTGTCGGCGCAAATCTTCTTCATTATTAGCTCCAATAGACGCCAGTCTTTTGCCCATTGATCCTTAAAAGTAATTCCCATAATTAACACTTTGTTTAAAAGTAATCTTGGAACATCTTACCAACGCTCTCATCAGCGGCTAATATTCCTTTGCCGGGTGCCACGATCGCATTAGCTGTGGCTGCAAGTTCTGCCTGAACCTCTTTTGGAAGATAATTGAAGTGAGCCATTATTTTGACTGATTTGAGAACCGATTTGAATATTTATGGGAATTATGGAAAAATGGCCAAAAGTTGAATTCAATTCTCGCGATTCTATTAATAATAAATTAGTTTAATTTTAATTAAAGTTTTAACGATTTTATTATTAAACGATTAAAATATTACTTTTAATGAAATAGATTTGAAATTCAAATTTTGAATTCAATTTAACGAAGCAAAAGACTGAACACAAGTGAGGGGTTTGGCCGACACATCACTTATAAACGTAGAGAATCTTTTAACCTTGGCAAAGCGGTAAATTTCCAGTTGTTTGTCAGTCAATAGTCTCACTGCATTAATCTAAGCCAATCCGACGACAATTTCTAAATACTTATCACAATTCAAAACTAGATTCTGAACCTAACGTCTCGTATATCTGATTGACTCATTCAGAATCAAATATGTAAATGTACATGTGTTTTTGGTCTGGGTCAAAATTCAAATAATATATTCAATGGAAAGTTATTCGTTTTCATTGATTTTCGTGTTCAATTGTTAGAAATGATCCACAATTAACCAGTTCGTTCTTCTCAATCGCTGAATCATAAAATTGAAAACATTCAGAAAAAATATGAGCCTTAACTCAAGTCTAGTCTAATGTAAAACAAGTAATGATTTACTTTTTCTCCGTTCTAATCAGGAATATATTGAAATGGATTTCAAGGTTAATGTCGATGAATTTGAAAGTCATCTAATGTGAACTGAATTTCACTTAATCTAAACTATAATCAATTATTTATAGATTAATTAAAATTAATCACTGAATCTATTCTTTGGTTAAATAATCAAATAAATGATTGCGTTTACATTTAGTCATAAAATTGTAAAAAATTCAAAATATTCAGTTTTATAAGAATAAGAACTCAAACAAAATGATTAATATATCAAAAAGATAAACAAAATTTGAGGCAAAATTTCAAACTATTTTGTGTTAAAATTTATAAAATGTTAGTTTAAAAGAAAGTAAATTATGGGAAAATACCTGATTAGTTAAATGGAATAATGTTGAAACTTAGTTCGTGTATTGCAAGTGTATTACAAGTACGACCTTTACGTCCTTCTAGTTTGTGAGTCGGCTCTAAAAGTGCTTCACTCACTCTGTTGTAGACTCAACCATATTCTCATTAATGTGAACCTTACAAAAATTACAAGAATTTTTACTCCCCCTTCATTCAATAAAAATAGAATAATTCTATCTTGGTAAAATTGAGACCGTCTAATAAGATTGAAGGTACAAGAAATATTATGATGCTAATCTCTTTTTCGATCTACCCTTGACTCAAGGGTTTTGACCATTTCCGATCTTGATTAAAAAAATTTCTATGTAAATCTGAATTGATGTTTTAAACAGGGATCTCCAAGGGGGGTCAGTCCAAAATCCCCATGCTGGGGGAAATCTGAAAAATCCCCCTGTCGTGCTCGACCCCCTAGCTAGCGGGGATTTGTTCGGCAAAATGGCCGCCAAAACTGGATTTAAACAGGATTTAGTGGTAAAATGAAGTTTATCCCCTACCCGATCCCCTATAGGATTTTTGGGATAATTTTGGAAAAAGTCCCCCTGAAGTCGCCGAGCTTGGGAATCCCTGGTTTTAAAGTTAGTTCATTATACATAGAATCAGGTTTAGGCGAACTTGAATTTATGTGAACTAAATTTTAGAAAATTTCGGTTTGAGAGAAAAGAATTTGTTGTACCCCTCCTATGGCTACACAAATCTTAAAGTGTTCGCATAAAGAGAATCGGATTTAAGAGAACTCTCTATACAATGCATACAGATAATGTAGATAATGAATACGACTGCACGTATAGAACCAGGGGTCACCAATGGGGGAAATTTCACAAAATCCCCCTGATCGTGAAGCCATTTTACCGCTAAATCCGGTTTAAATCCAGTTAACTTTGTTAAATCCACAAATTCCAAAAATAGATCTACAAATTCAATGAAAATTTTTTATTCTATCCATTCGTTATCCCTATGATTGTTACAGTTTTTCTAATATAGAGGGGTTCCCGATTATAACTGTTTGGCGAGTTCTCGAAAAGTCTAATTTTTAGTTTGAAGTAAACGTAATTTGAAGAAATCAAGTGGAAAAACCCATTTATTATAATGCATCAAGGAATTGAAGAAAAATTATTGTGATATTTTTGTTTTTTGGCGAATCAGTCCATATGTGGTTGATTATTTTCATTCGGCGAATAGAGAAATAATATTTCGGTCTATTTGTGCAATTTCTTCTCATTCATGGTTTGCCATCACAAATAATCAACCACAAAATCCGCAAAGATCAAATTAATTACCGATTTACTTATATAAAATTTGTTGAATTAAGGTTATGATCCGACACCAGTGATGCGGAAGGTCTCCGACCTCAGGGGGAGGGGGGTAAAAAAAAATTTTCCCAGGGGGGGTTATTTGGGCTATAATTTCTTGAAATTTTAGGGGGGTCCCGGCAAAAAAAATTTTAAGACCTTTTTTTTAGGTCTTTAGCCTAAGATTTTGGCAAATTTTACCTCAAAGGGTCCCCTCTTCGTACTTTTTCACAGCCAAAAGCTCGACAGACCTAGTGTCTTTCCAAAGACGTAATGTTAAAGAAATTTCTTGGCTCAAGGGGGGAGGTGCTGGCAGAAATTTTCAAAACGAAAACATAGACACAATTTTCACTAATCGGCAAAAAAGTGTAAGGGTACTCCTCCAAAATTCTAGGGGGGGGGGGTCCAAAATCCAAATTTTTCAGGGGGGTATT
>JAQGAR010001208.1:0-10104 GCA_034697865.1 Oribatida sp.
ATAAACAATATCAACCTTTTAGAATTTCTTGAAGTATTTGAAATATTTAATAAATTTAAAGCATTCGATTTGATTCTGATGCGGGGAGGAACAGACCCCCGGTGGAATGGGGACAGTGGCTCTCAAATAGAGTCAATCAGCAGCTCCCTAGAGGACGACTCATCCACTGATAGTGTGCCGCCTTTAGTGGTTGATCTCGTAGCCGACGATTAAGGACTCAAAATAGAGGACAACTCAGAAGAAGACAATAAATATATTTGAAAAGTCGGCCCAAAAGTCATAAAAATTATAAATACTTTTCTATTTCCTAAAATTTATTAAAACTTTAATACTTACATAGAATGCCGACCCTTTCCCTAATCCACTGTTAGCCCCATATATAAAGAGGGTTAAAATTAATACTAGGGAGTTATTATTTGGTTATCAAAGACGGCAGTCGTCTTTGAAATGAAGACAAATTGTAATTCACTTTTTGATACTTATTTGAAATAAAGACTTCAATTATTTTGTTGAAAAGTTTGATTTTATTGAGTTTTTAAGAGAAAAGTTGAGAGACGTCTGATTGAAATGACCCTCAATTTAGCCGTCGTAGTGTTTTTAGTTGGCCTGACCTTCAGTTTGGTGGCCGAGACGTCCGACATGGAAGGGAACGGTTTCTTGCTTTCCCCTCAAAAGCAAGTGGTGGAGGAAAACGCGTTCTACGCCCCCCTACGAGAGCTGCCGTCTGGTCGAAGGATGTATATCCCCGGCTTGATGGTTGTCCCCCGTAACATATGGTGGAGTCTTGCGGGTAATTCGCAAACTACGGATTCATCGCCGGAACTCTGCTCTACCATCCTGAGGACGACTTTAGTTATGATTTTGTTGATAATCACGACATCAGTTGTCGTGAGAGAAAGTTTGAAAAGACGTCAGCAAAGAAGAAAACAATTCCTGATTGAACAGAAAGAGAAGGCCAAGTTGGAAGCGAAATTCAAGGTATTCCTCGAACGCTACCAGACTTCCAGTTGGGAAATGGATTCGGACGTCAAAAGTAAGCCCAGAAAAGTAAACCCAGAAAAGCTTAAAGAGAAGGAGACTGAGCAAAGTTGTCAAACTTTTGAGTTTGACTTCTCAGTCTTGCCGTCGTATGAAAACGAGGCTGGTCCTACTACTAGAAATAAGACCAACCGCGGAGACGGCCAGAGTTCAAGTGAGAATAATAATGCAGAGGAAGAATATGAGCAGTCGGCCGAAGATGGTAATGAGGACGAGACACAAGAAGTGCATGAAATTGTCGAAGAAGACAATTTGCAGAACGTCCTGCATAACACGGCTGAGCTAAATAGACGTCTGGCGAATGCACGGACACAGAATGAAATTAAGAAAGCACGAGAGGAGCAGCAAAGAGTAAGAGAGGAGCTTGAAAGGATTCAAGCAGAACTGAATGGACAAACAGAAGAACCGCCGGCTTATACACCGCCTCATATGAATGGGACAGCTAATAGTGAATCGCACAGGACAGCGTCACCAGTCGTCAGTAGCCTTAATCCTAGAAGTGAAGGAGTAATGACCATCAATTCACAAGATTTTATGGCTGGAATACAAGCGCTATCTGAAAGATTGACGGCGCGAACAGACGACCGAAGAGACAGACCTGTGACCTACAAACAAAAGCTGCCGACATTCAATGGGCAAAAAGATAAAGCAGAGGAATTCTGGAGAGACTACCAGCGAATCTGTGACACTAATCAATGGTCAAATGAATATCGCGCAAAATTCCTTGTTCATCAGCTCACAGGTTCAGCGAAGAATTGGTTTGAGGGAAGACGACTCGTAGGCAAATCATGGGAAGTGATCAACACTGCGTTTAAGACGTCTTTCCTGCCAAGAGATGTGAAATGGGAAAACTTAAGAAAGTTCAACACTGCAGTCCAGAAGAGCGGAGAGACGGCCACCGATTTTGCCTATAGAGTCCTACATTTGAAAGCAATGGTCGAGGACGAGATTCCCGACGAGAGTGCTATCCCAGTAATAAGGAATGGCCTAAAAGACTTTAATTGCAGAATAGCCGTCAGTACAATAGATGACCTGAATGAAATGATCGGCAAACTTGAAGCTATTGACGACATCACCGGACACAAGAGAGACGGCGGAAGTCAAGCCAACACAATTAACCAATTGGAAAGCGTGCCGACACCACCGCAGCCAGAAGGCAAGTTTATTAATCCAAATCAAAGCGCTTATAGCGATGATAGAGGTCAGGGAACCTATAATCAAGGATATGCGAAGCCTGCAAATCCTGGAAATAGACGTCCATATAACAATCCCAATAGACCTGTTTATCCTCACATTCAGTGCGCAAACTGTATGGGATATGGGCATATTGTTGCACAGTGCCAAACTATGCCTAGGGATCAGGAGAGGATTAGAGCAAACCTCAGCAAAATTAGATCAAAGGACGACTATAAAAGCTCCCAGGCAGGCACTGAAGCATATCCAAATTATAATCAAAGCAGCCAAGCTTATGGTCAAAATAATTATAGTGATCAGAGTCGACCTGTAGCGAATCAGTCGACTAGTAATAACAACCCACAGCCGTCAACCTCACAGTTAACCAGCACTGCGCCAGTAAATATGGTCCCTAATCAGACCACAGTTAAGAGGACGGCTTCGTTTAACATAAAGGCAATTATAAAAAGGGGTCTGAGATACAGACCAAAGAAAAAGCGAAAGAATAGGACTCAGTGGACGGCCAGTCCGTCTCCACCCTCATTGGAGGTAAAGACTGAAGAGACGACCAGAAGTTTTGCCGAAGTTCCAGTACTTCAGGTATTGGTTGAAGGAAGAGTCGTCAGAGCAATGTTTGACACAGGATCATGTATTACGTCAATAGACAAGTCTTTGGCAAATACACTGGCCAATCAAAAGTCACCATGGACCCTTGGTCCACTACTCAACTTTGATGGCCGCCCACATGAACCGGAATGTACATTAAAAGACGTCTCGATCCAGTTTAATAATAAGAAGGTGCTTATGAACCTGGCTGTTATTACTAAGCTGTCGCCTAAAATTGTTTTAGGGAGCGATTTTATGAAAGTTGCCGAAATAGTTACTTTTCACGCTCTTCAACACATCACCACAGCCGACGATCCCAGAATCACGGAAATAATTAGGTTATCCCAATTATTATCTAATGTTAAAATGAATAGAGCCGTCACTATTGAGCCAGTTGATCTGGCCGAACTTACCGACGAATGCGATATTGTAATGAAGGACGACTTAAATAGATCAATGATAAACAACTTTATGAACGACAGTGAGAGCGAAAGTGATGACGACTCCAACACAGAAAGCGTCCCGTCTTCTGACGAGTCCCTGTTGGACTGGGAAACTATGTCGGCAGATGAAAATCCAGATTCAGAGGACTACATTGATTTTGCGGATGACGTCAGAGCCTTGGTCGCACATCCAGTGGCCATTCATGGTTTAGAGACCATACATCTTGGCTTACGAGTCATCGACAGCAGTCGTCATAGGTTCTACGAAATAAGGAACAATAAACGTTACAGTAATCTAATGGTCAGCACAAAGACGGCAGTGATAGAAGAAAAAGAAGGATTCATATCCGTTATTGTCACCAATTTACGACATGAGCCGTTCATGCTAGAAGTCGACATGAAGTTGTGTCATTTAATAAAGAGTCTTGACAAAAGTCTTACGGCGGAGGAGAGAGCCGTTGAGAAGCCGCCATTGGAATTCAATTATTACGACTATGAGTCCACAGAAGAAGATATGAGAGAGGAGACGACTCCAAAGCACCGCAAAATTGAAAATTCCGCAGTGGGAACTATGGACAAACCACTAGACGGCAACAGTCAGCAATTACCTGGCGCCTCTAACTATGGCCTATCAATGCCTACGACAATGCAGTTGTCGGCCGTCGTAGTAAACATTGACGAATATATTAGTCAATTTAAAATCGGCGAACATTTGACGACAGACCAGAAACAAGCCGTCTGTAATTTACTGATTGAATTCAGAGACAGATTTTACTTCCCAGGAGATGAAATGGGTGAAGTGAAAATATGGAGTCATTACATAGATACAGGTAATGCACTGCCTATCCGTCAGCCGCCTCGTAGGACGTCTCACCTGGAAAAGAAACAAATCGAAGAATTAATACAGAAAATGTTGGACATGAATGTCATCGCACCGAGCTGTTCGGCCTGGAGCTCACAAATAGTATTGGCGCCAAAACGGGATGGGGGAGTCAGGTTTTGTGTTAATTATAAAGCCTTAAATGACGTCACAAAGTCCGATGCCTACCCCCTACCCAGACTCGAAGAAGGGTTGGAGTGTTTAGCAGGCAGTGATATGTTCTCATGTCTGGATGCAGCAGATATGTTCTGGCAAGTGCCCATGCATCCCGACAGTATTGAGAAGACTGCGTTCTCTTCACACAAAGGCGTCTTCCACTTCTTAAGAATGCCTTTTGGCCTAAAGAACAGCCCGAGCTCATGTGCAAGAGTTATGGATATGGCATTCACCAGCGAAAACAGATCCATAATCTACATATACTTAGACGACGTTATAGTGTTTAGTTCGGGTTTTGACCAACAGATGGGACGCCTAAGGATCGTCCTCGAGAGACTGAGAGAGAAGAACATTAAGTTAAAGGCTTCAAAGTGTCACTTGTTTCAGAAGTCGGTGAGCTATTTGGGACATACAGTCGACGAAAACGGTGTTAGACCAGACGCCGATAGAGTTAAAGCCGTCGATAATTTTAGGCCGCCTAGGAAAGTACGTGAAATTCGACAATTCCTAGGATTTGTCGGCTTTTACCGAAGATTTATACAGGACTTTAGTAAACATGCAGAACCACTAAACAGACTTTTGAGAAAAGACGTCTCCTTTAGTTGGGGAACAGAACAGCAAAATTCGTGGGAATTTCTCAAAGAGAAATTGTTAAATCCCCCGATACTTGTCCACTTCGATAATAATGCCGACTTGGAGTTGAGGACAGATGCTTGTGATTTCGGTATTGGTGCCATTTTGGTTCAGATTAAAGACGGCAAACTGGAAGGAATGGTTACTGCTATTAGTAAAGCTCTTAACAAAGCAGAGAGAAATTACTCGACGACTGAAAAGGAATGTTATGCTATAATATGGGCAATCAATAAGTTGAGGCCATATGTGTATGGAAAGCACTTCCGTGTCGTCAGTGATCATCACGCTTTGTGCTCGCTAATGAAGACGAAGAGCCCTAATGGACGACTATCGCGGTGGTCGTTAGCCTTACAGCCATACGACTTTGAAATAGTGTATAAAGAAGGGAAGAGACACCAAGACGCTGATGCCGTTTCGCGCTGTCCACTATTACAGCCAACGCCGACAGACCAGTCAGAGTCAGAACCAGAGTTTTTGATCACATATACGCAACTTCAACAGCCGTCAATTTTAAATGAAATAATGAATGAGTTGGAGGACATTGACATTAAAACACAGCAGAGGGGAGACGACCACCTGAATAAATATATTGAAATATTGGAAAACCCCTTACATTCCAAAAGCTATAAGAAAAAGAAAGCAAAGAAATACCTACTGGTGGATGACGTCCTGTATTACAGAGAAAACTCCGGTCTGGTAGCCGTCTACAGATTGTGCATTCCAAAGACAATAGTTTCAACAGTCTTGAAGGCCGTTCATGACTCTCCCCTAAGCGGACACCTGGGGAGAAACAAAACTTTTGGTCGCCTAAGAAACCGTTATTATTGGCAAAGTATGTATGAAGACGTCAGAGCTTACGTAAAGAGTTGCAACGAATGTCAACGAAGAAAAACGGAAGGCGTCAATAGGGAAGCCCTTCAACAGCCAATGAGAATAGGTGAGAAACCTTTTGCCGTCATATCAATGGACTTGGTCGGCCCAATAACGGAATCGAATGGAGGGAACAAATATGTGGTGACTATCAATGATAGCCTCACCAAATATGCGATCGCAGACGTCTTAATAGAAGCGAAAGACGAGTTTATTTTAGACGTCCTACTGAAAAGAGTAATACTTATTCATGGGCCTCCAGAAGTTCTACTAACGGATAGAGGGACAAACCTTTGCAGTAACGCCGCAGAGCTCTTCTATAAAAGTTATGGAATTAGACATCACAAGACGACAGCAATGAGACCTAACGCCAATGGACAAACAGAGAAGTTTAACCGGTTTGTTGGCGAGAATCTGGCGATATTTGCAGGTAATACTAAGGAATGGCATAAATATGTGCCTTACCTCTGTTATGCATACAATACTTCTATTCATGAGACGACCAAGACGTCCCCGTACTATCTCGTTTTCGGTGCGGAGCCGCGACTGCCAATTGACCAAATGGTTGGATATCTTGAATTGTCTGATACTATAGAAAGCCGTCCGCAACAGCTTAATAACCTGCAGATAATAAGAGAAAAAGTTAAAGAGTTTATTAAGTCGTCTCAACAGAAATCTAAGAAAAGAGTTGATGAGAATAGAAAGGAAAGACATTTTGATCCCGGGGACTTGGTGTTAATTCATAAAAAGTCAGTCAAAATATCTAAATCAGGGAAATTGAAGAAGCCCTGGTTTGGACCATATAGACTGATAGAAAGAGTAAGTGCAGCCGTCTTTAGAGTGGAAACTCTGACAAAACCCCCTAAAACCGATTATATTAATGTCGCCCGAATGAAAAAATATAATCAAAGGGAAATGAGCCAGTTCCTGCCAAATGACCCGAATATGCCGACTTTAGAAGTGGCGGAAGACTTCCCCATTGACTCGGATGAGTCTGACGAGAAGGAAATGCCGACATTGGACGCAATGATGCCGACAATAATGGTCAATAGGACTTGTGATGAGCCATACTTACCTTATTACGAGTCATTTGATTCAGATGAAGGAGAGCCGCCAGTAATGCCAGAATCTGAACCAATCTTCGTTAGGTATGGTGCGAGAGGAATAAGTGGATCGTCACCTAGCACTTCCACCACAATGGACAATAGTTATTTAAAGACGACATATTACCTCGCTGCTAATAGTGGGAGACAGCTTATACCCAAATTGATAACACCACAAGCGTGTGCACGAGCCGACCGACCAGAAGAGTTAAGATATCGGGAGAATGATGAGGTCATGATCCGAGACTATCAGACAGGAATTTTACTGGGACCTTATGTCGTCTGTGGGGAAGAAATTGGGGAAGTGGTACCCATACACCTGAGCATCATCCCTAACATTACGGCAGGGGTACACTTCTCAGATGTTGAGAAATACGTGTCGGCCCGCCATGTGACTAATAAGCCAGGCGACTACCCCGTTCATTGTTTTGAATGGATCTATGGCCTGGACGCAAACTTGGCCTCTATGCTACCTACCAAAGAGAGAAAGACATACTTTAAAAGACGACGAGTCCACAAATGTAGGAATGCCCTTACTGATTGCACTTGTATTGCGATGCCGGGGGGAGGTTATATACCCCCTCGTGACTATTCGGCCACTGATTCCGAAGATGATATGTCCAAACCTTTGATAGGACTTGTGAGACGTCCACCGAAACAGGAATGGAAAGACGACTGAAAGCTAAGCCGAGAAAAACAATTTTTTTATTTTTATCTTTTTATTTTTTAGTTTTATTTAGTTTTTTTTTACTTATTTTAGTCCAATTTTAGTGTTATTTGACAATATTTTTTTATATAATTATTTTAATCCTTATAAGGAAAGTATACTAAACCAGTTAGTTTTTGGTTGTTATTTGAATAGACGGCAATTAATAATCTTATGCTCTAATGCTTAGAAAGTTTTTACAAATGATTCCGTTAAGTGAAAAGTTATAACTGATTGAAATCTAGACGTCTATTAACAAAAGCATAGATAAAATTTAGGAAATACCCGGCGCCTCTTATTAATCAGATATTTTACTAAGAATTGATTGAGAAAACCTATAGCATCTGAGCAAAGGAAGCCGTTTAACAAAATCTTATTTTAATTATTTTATTTAAATATAATCATTAATAATCGCAATTAAAAGTCGACTTTCTTATCTAAACTTATGCAATATAATAGACGTCCATAAATACTGAATGAAATCTGAGTTAAATTTATATGATTTGTAAATTTTGAGAGTAAAACACGAAACCTGAAGCAAATTTGATTGCCCAGGGACATTCAGATGAGCTGAGAGGGAGGAGCACCCCTCTTTCCTAGCAGTTATGCGAAGTCGACACATCCATAAGCTATACTATGCCAGTGCTTTTGAAGCTATTGTGAGGCAACGTTTAAAAGCCGACACAAACTCAAAACAGTTATTTGACCAAAAAGTTTTTTGTATTAATCTTAATTAACTGAGTTATACCTGCTGTCGATTTGTGTGAAAGTGTTCAGGACAGTTAAGAATTATTAGCCAGTCTGAAAGAAGCCCATAAAGACATGGATTATTCTTACGGACGTCTCCTAAAACGTCCAAGAATGGCCGACGACAAGACACCGGTCGAAAGATTAAGGGAATGGACCCAAAGGGCACAGCAAAGAGATAATCCTCAAGAAAGACGATCCGCTGAGCAAATGGGAAGACGTCTCAACGATGGGCTGTTCAACTATGATGAGTATTATCGTCATCACCGACGAGGAAAGACTCAATATATTGAGGCAGAGCCTGAGTTGAAGGCGTTTACCAGACGGCGATACAATGAGGAAATCTGTTTCCGAGATAACGCCATTGATTATCTCCTCGACTATATTCAGATCTTGGAAGACAAGTATAGGCGAAGACAACCCATAGCACAGGACGCCATCACTCTGTATGCCACAAATGAGGACTCGGATATTGACCGCAACTTCGAAGACGTCCTCATGAATAACAGCAAATACAACCGTCCATTTGTCACGAGCAACCCGCCAGCAAAGAGAGACAAATACGTGTTCTGTGTTTTCAATCAGTCGACTCATATCACTGGCTGTAACCCAGGAACTTATGTTCTCATGACAATGGAATATAAGGTCTTAACCTCCTTCGCTTGGAATGGCGAGAATTTGCTGACACCAGTAAAGGACGACTGGAGAATCAAGAAAAATGCTGTCATTAATGTCGTCCCAATTGAAGTTTTAAAACAACTGAACGCTGAACGCATAATAAGAACCGAATTCAAAGGTATGGGTTCCAGAGGCCACATACGAAGGATTGCCTATGAAAATGACAGATTGGCCCGTGCGAATGAAAGAGCGCGACGAGAGGTGACGGCTAATCTTCAACCTGTCCCTAATGAAGAGGAGGAAGCATACGAAGATGTAGACGACCGATTATTAGGCGCTGCCGGAGGGGGTGGTCAGCAGAGTATAAACCAACTCTTGGAGATGGCACGAAACAGGCCGTCAGTACCAGTGGTGACGCCTCAAGGTATGCCGGAAGTGCTACCACCACCGAAATGGAGTTCAGGCGAATCGAGTCCTGAGGTAGTGATATTGGATGAGCCCAAGGAAGAGCCAGAGAAGACAATTAATGATATCGTGAAAGACGACCCAATCATAATCAGCAAATCAGATCCAGATTCTGGTTCCAGTGAAAGGAAAGTCGTCTCCTTCGCAGATGCAAGCCCTGAATTGTTGCTGGCCGTAAACAACCAGAAGAAGGAGTCGCCTGTGAAAGAAGTTGATGAACATATGGATCCGCTGGAAGCCAGTCCAACCAAACCTCAAAAGAGTGACCAGTCGGCGCCTATTGGGAACTCATGCCACTATCCGAACAACTTGAAGAGATTTGTGAGACATGTCATCATAGAGTCGAGCGAAGAAGAGGAAGAAATAAAGACGACAGAGGGAGAGGCCGAAGACGAACAAAGCCGACCCCTTATTAACCTCGAAACAGAAGGAATTGTAGTCCCCGTAAATGAGGCCCTCGCTTCGAGTATATGTGTTGGAAAGCTCACAAAAGAGGCGACCATAATGGATGAGCCTCTATTGGTAGACGACTGCTTGAAGATGGTTGAAGTTGCCGAGCCTCGGGACGAGACTCAAAACGGCGGAGGATTGATGCGGGGAGGAACAGACCCCCGGTGGAATGGGGACAGTGGCTCTCAAATAGAGTCAATCAGCAGCTCCCTAGAG
>JAQGAR010001209.1:0-10099 GCA_034697865.1 Oribatida sp.
ATTTTAAAAATTCAAGTTTAAGATAAGCAAAGATTTAATAAAAGATAAAAATAATAAAACAATGGCTTAAATTCTATTATTTGGTTCTTTCAATTATAAAATATTTGTAATTACAAATTTTCTTAATTTTGAGCTTGATGCTCAATTTTCGTGACCTTAAAATAACGAAAAAACAAAAAAGGTCTCGTTTTAAGGGAAGGAACTTTTAGCTGAATATTTTGATTTTTGTTATTGTAATCGAGCCTAAGGTCAAGCGTTTTTGTGCAATCAGGTATAATATACTATACAATGCTTTACAATGTAAATGGGACTGACCTCAAGCCAAACCAAATTATAGACCTCAAGCCACATAACCGGCTGAGCCATACATACCATTTAAGAATCGCATAAAAGTTAATGAATTTTTAAATTAAATGATTTTTATTCAAAGGTTTTACGAAAATGTGTTTAAGTTATGATTATTTTGTTATTTTCAATACATTTATGTCTTTTGCTTACATTTAATCCATTTTTAATACTTTTGGGAAAAACACAAAAATGTTAAACAAAACAATTAAGTTATAAAAAAGTAATGAAAAGTTTGATTAAATTTTTATTTAAATATTTACTAAAACTCCGATTGTTTTCGAAGAAATTGAGAAATAAGTAAATAATTTTCGCTCTTTTTATAGATTTTCGAAAACAAAAAGAAGAAGAGATGGATTCACACTTATTTAGTGCTGAGTAGAGCTTCTGTAGGGGTGATAGTTTGAGGTGGAGCCCGACTTGCGCGGCACTTTGCCCGCAGTAACGCTGCCGGAGACAGCGCTGTGGTGAGTGTGTGCTGAAGTTTGCGATGATGGAGTCGTGCCGTAAGCGGCTGTGCTATCGGCGACGGCGGGTTGGGTGTAGTCTTGGGTGACGGCTGACTGATCGCCGTATCCGTAATAATTCCAATAATCGCCGTAATTATATCCGTATTGACTGTAATAATCGTAGCCCTGATTCGGATATCCGTAAGCATTCGGGTATTGGTTTCCGTAATAATTGCCGTAATAGTTCTGAGGGACGGCACCGTTATAACCCCAATTGCTCTGACTCTGGTAATTGTCTTGATTTCTGCCTCGACCTCCTCTACGAGCACCGGTACCACCACTACCACCTCCACCACCAGCAGCAGCATCATAGCCCTCGTATGTCGATTGCTGTTGCATTCGCTTCTGTTGTTGCGCTACGGGTTGGGGCTGTGCTTTCTTAATGTCACACTCTTTACTACCAATTGTCTGTTTGGCTTCTTTAACAGCCGCTTCCGCTGACTCTTCGGTGTCAAAAATTATGAAACAAAACTCTCGTCTTCTGTTACGCTGTCTGTCAAACGGAAGTTCAATTCCTTCGACGGGTCCATACTTTGAGAAGTACTTCTTAATGTCTTCTTCAGACATATTAGAATCAATTCCTCCAACAAAGATCTTTTTGCATATGGGGCGCGATTTAGCCCTCTTGGGATCAGTCGGCTTATTTTTAATGATATGCGGACCCGTTTTCAATATCTTAGGGAAACAAACAATAAATCGAACGAAAGAATAAATTGCAGACAATCTGATTACCTCTTCAATGGATTCTTCGGAAGCGAAGGTAATGAAACCAAAACCTCTGGGATTACCGGAGACGGCATCGTATTTGATACTGACATCCGTCACATTTCCGTATTTCTTGAAGTATTCCCGCAAATCGTCTGCAAAATAATTAATTAATAATTGAGTAAAGAGAGGAATAACATTAAAACTTACTTTCGTCTGTGTCCCAACTGAGACCACCGATAAATAGTTTTCTGTTGAATGAACCCAAAAACAATGCATTAGTTATTGAAATTCACTTACAGAGAGAGAAATAGTGAATAAATTCCTATAAATACTAGAGATTTATGTCTTATATTCAAAGTTTAATTAACGATCGACTCTTATGTCGTGTAATGACCGCTAAATTCGGTTCAAATCAATTGATATATTTTAATTAAAACCTTTAAAAGGAAAAGAAAAGTAATAATTATTATAAATAATGATTATTATTATTAAATATAAATTCAATTTTAAGCATCATTTAAGTCATTGAAATCATTAAATAAATGAAAAACTTTGGAAAATTGTTTTTCGTCTTTGCGTTCAATGACTATAAAACGCAGTCAATTAACTAATCGTTTATTTATATCATTGTTTTATTTATTGGATTTCTGTACCATTTATTCGAGTGATTGTCACAAGACATCAGTCATTGTCCATCAGGACTGAGATCTCTGTCGTCGATCTTTGGCTGAAAAGAGGAGTAAAATCTCTGTTCAAAGCAATTAGGATTCGAGAGGACGCAACAAATTCAAAGCACTACACGTTTGACATTAAATTAATCAAATTTTAAGCAATATTTGTCTCTCGAGTTGATGGAAGAGTTGACACTCAGGCGAAGATCCAATCGTCAACAACCGAACCAACAGATAAATCGGTGAATTCAAACACGATTTTGATTAAACGTTTGGTCAATACTTATAGTAATTGTCATTCAATTAACAAAACAAGTCTTAAATATCTTAAAAGTCTAACAATTATACAAATTGTCAGTATTTTGAGAATTAAAACATCGAATCAATAAAATGATGCCATAAATAATCATTACTTTAAATAATTTAAAAATCGGTTAATTAATGAGTTTAGAGACGAATAAAGACTTTAAATAATCGGAAGTCAGTTATCGGAAAACAATTGAAATTAGAGACAAATTATTGATTAATTAAGTCATTAAAAACCATTTTATACAATGATATGCAAAATGATTGGAAAGTTGTCTTAAATAATGAAATATGAGTTAAAAATTAACTGCTTTTCTGCAAATATAGAGTAATCTCCAGAGCAGTCGATTTGAGGTTTTGGTCAGATCTGCAAAAGACTGGTTAACAAAATAAACGCCATTTTGCGCTCAAATTCAATAATAAATTGCATTCAATTTCTAAAATAAACTGAGTTTGCAATCAATCCAAAGACAATTACCGCCAAATTGATCAACAAATCTATTGACAAATTACAAGCAATTCATGACTAAAGTCTCAATTTCTCTAACAATCGATTAATTTATAAAAATCTATTAATTCTTAATTCGGAACTAAATTTGCGTCAAAATGTTCTGAAATAATCTCAAAAAATGGTGGAAACAATTCTATTCTTAAGTGAGGATCAAATGAACAGTAGTTTTATGTTTAAGTAGTAATCAATTAGAGCTCAGATGAGAACCGGTGTCGAACTCATACCTGTCTTCGTCGTCATTAGATTTGCTCGGAATAGGCAACTGATCCCTTGCATCAGACTCTTCATCAGTTTTGCTGTCGTTTGTCATCTCGTTTTCATTGTATTCATTGCCTTTAAATCATTGAAATAATTGAAATCAAACTAATATTTGACCAAAAATTAAAGGTCAGAACAAAAATCATACCATTTTTGCCATTCAAAGCATTTTTGTCGGCGTTTTGTTCGTCAAAAGCATTCAAACTTATGTTTGAGTCGTCGGCAAAATCCGTCATTTTATTACAAATCAGATAATTATTATTTGTTTTGAATTTATTTTAAATTAAATCAATTTTTTTGAAATGATTGACACAAAAGTCAAATGCAAAATATGGCGGATTTTGCGGTCTATTTGTCCACAAAAGAAGTGACCAAAAATGAAACCCCTCTGATTTCAAACAGAGATAACTTCTGTATTGAAATCATTAGAAATGAGAACCGGTTTCAGACATAACAAACAGATATGATTCGTAACGTTGTTTATTAATATTGAGTGACAAACGCACAAAACAAAAAGCATTGCATTTAGGAGTCATTCAAATAAAACGTTCGCTGTTTTGCCATTTGATTATTGGTTGAAAAACTCATTCTTTGTTTGACTAAAATATAATTTAAGACTAAAATAGATTATATAAAACTATTGTCAAATAATTTTTTATGGCAATCAGATGTTGATATTAGACCCTTTGGTGTCAAATAGTTTAACCCAATTGCCTGTCTTCTGGAAAATTGATGCCAATCCATTAAAGTAGGACTCGAGTCAACCAAATGTGAAGAGATTCTCATAAAAAGCATGAAATAACTCAAAATACATAAAAATAGAAATAAAGGAATCAATTGATAGCAGTTTTAGAAATTGTATTTTTTAATCGATTCTTAGTTTTCAAACTACAAATTGCTATTAAAAATGAAATACTGTATAAAAACAGTTCATTTTATACGATATTAACAATTGAAGAAGAGATCGATTTCAGTGAATAATACATTTAATTTAGTTTCGAATAATAGGATTAATATAATAATTGAAATAAAAAATAATTAATAAAAACCAAAAACTCATAATCGAATAAAATGCTAATATTTTTTGTTTTTCTCTCATTTTTCACACATTAAATGTTTAATTAAAATAAAATTATTCAAAAATTAGAGCCGAATATCAATAATATTATTAATATTTAAGAAGACATAAATAATTTGTCAGAAAAGAGATGACAATAGAGATGATGTCTTAGAAGTCTTTAACTCTGAAATACATGTCTTATAATAATTAGAGTCTAAAATACAATCAAAGACTTCAATTGATTTATGGGTTCTTGTGCTCAACCATTAAATTAATTCAAATAATGAATCAATAAATGAGGAAAAGATTTGCGACGAAAGTGTGAATCATTTGTTAAAATAGATTCAGAATTTGTATCAATTGTCGGATAAATATTCATAAAAAAGGAAATAATTGAATCAAAACATGAAGTAATCACTAATACATCGATATATTAAACAAACGATTGATTAGATTTATACTAATAGTTGGGGTAATAATTGGAGTTCGTGTAGGTCTTGTATGGGTAGGCGCTGTATGAGCCATCGTTACCAAAAGAGCTCTTATTCCAAGAGCCGTTAGACCTGTCGCTATAGCCGCCGCCACCACCGCCTCCGGCACCACCGGACCAACCATTTTGCCGGAACCCACTGGCACCACCGCCGCCGTAACTCGGTTGGCCACCGTTTCTTGCGCCGGGTGTACCCACATTACCGGTGACGCCACCGAATCGGGGTGGTTGTGCTTTTTTAATGTCACACTCTTTATTACCGACAATTTGTTTGGGTTCGGCGATCGCTGCTTCGGCCGCCTCTTCGGTATCAAAAATTATGAAACAGAACTCACGCCTCCGTCCCCTTTGCTTATCAAAAGGACATTCAATACCCTCGACCTTAGGATTGGAAGTAATTTGAGTTAAACCCACTTTTGAGCCAAAATTCAAGGATTAATACCGTTCCGAAGCGTTCGAAATAACTTTTGATCTCGTCTTTAGACATGTCTGCGTCAACTCCTCCCACAAATATCTTCTTAAAGGCAGGTTTAGTTCGAGGTCTTTTGGGGTCAACGGCCCTGTTCTTAATCATGTGAGGACCGCCCGCTAACACCTGTTATCACATATCAAAGTGTTAAG
Organism: Oribatida sp.; assembly: GCA_034697865.1. Taxonomy (NCBI): domain Eukaryota; kingdom Metazoa; phylum Arthropoda; class Arachnida; order Sarcoptiformes; species Oribatida sp. The sequence continues at coordinate 5,480 of JAQGAR010001209.1, forward strand.
AGAAAGGTGGCCTAAAATGTGACAAAACATGAAATGACAAAATACCTGATCTATAGACACGGGGTTAGCAAAAGTGATGAATCCGAAACCCCTGGGTTTCCCCGTAACGCTGTCGTATTTGATGTTCACATTTGCGATTTGACCAAATTTACTGAAATAATTCAGTATATCCTCTAAAAAGACAATTGTTTTTCAATTAATTAAATATTTGCCAAAAGAAAGCAAAATAAGTCCTTTGATTGCCTTTGAATGTTGTTTACGACTCTTTTGATAAATATTTTTCGCTTTCATTTCATACATGAAAACAGGCAAAAGGGGACTCATTTATGTGTTAGATTAAGTGACTTACGTTCTTCGGTGTCCCAACTGAGACCTCCCAAAAACAGTTTCCTATAAGATAAGAGACGTTTAATTCAGAGAATTCAAATCCAAAAGACTTCAAACTTATTATGAGTTTAAATACAAATAATCGACAATTAATTTTAATTTTAAATATATTAATAAAATGCAAGCTTTAGACAAACTATCAACTGATGAGTCCTACCATTTGGTAATTCATACCAATGATGTGATTAGTGATAGTATGTCTGTTGTGTGTCTTAGAGGCCATAGTCTCGTACATCATCTGATTGAGCGACCAATCAATGTGTGTCACAAAAAGAGCTCAAATGTCTCCCAATACTCGCAATCATATAAAATGATTGTTTGACTAAAATCTCACTCAAATATCGGCCTTAAATCCCATTCAAGAGTTGGCACACAATTCAAAGCCTGCAAAACATTTCGGGCAAACATTTCAAACAAATTAATTGGTTTTATGTCTAAATTGAGTCAATTGTCTCGCTTTACAACTAATTAATGGAATCTTTTGTCTTAAATTATCCAAAAATTCAAACAAAAACATTAAAAATAGCGATCAAATCAATTAACAGCTATTGACTGATAATCAAAATAATGGCAAAATAAAGAGAACAAAGATCATCAAGGTAAGATTATTATCTAATAAAGAAGGAAATCCACTAACAAATAATAAAAATTTTCAAAATTTTATGTGAAATTCAATACGAAAGTAAAGTCTGAGACAATTTCACTAAATTAATACCAATTAAATGATTTTCAAAGAAGAAATCAATTAATTTGAAAAACAATTGAAATGAAATTGCGATCAATAATCGGTTGTATTGAAAATGAGTCATAATTCGCAGTAAACGCATACCTGTCCTCATCGTTGTGTTGGCGTCCGTTGGCAGACATGGTGTCCATCGGTTCATAATAGTCGGTCGCCATTTGATTGCAATTAAGTTATCGAGAAAATAACTAAAATAACTGAATACGTGTAATAAAACGGACGTTTAATTTATTTAATGACACAAATTGTGTAATCGATAGCACAGTATTGAGATTGAAGTCAACACAACATTCAAATGGCGTTAGTATTAAGGATACGGATATCAATCACTTGTGTGCAGAGCTCTGCTCACATCACTCAATCGCATACATTCAGAGGGCGACACTTTTACACCCGAGCTTTCCTTTCCTTTTCAAACTTAACTTTTCTCATTATAAAATCATCATGATCATTTTCCAACTTTCACCATAAGTTTTCTCTAAATATTGTATAGTTCACTTTATTTTACATTAATTCATCTATATATAAATATAATTGAAAAAAGTTATCCTGGTCTAATACAGTGTAGAACTTAACATTTAATCCGTATACAATTTTATAATATTTATAAAACAATGTATTTAATTCACTATTCGTTACAACAATCAAAAGCATCCGTTAATTGCTTTGAATTTGAGTCAACAAATATCCAAATGTTATCAAAATTGTTGGCTTTTGTCAGAAATACTTCAAAATCAGACAATATGTCGGCCCAACAATTGGATCCCGAATTCATGAAAAGACTCAAAAAGATGGAACCGTTAGAGAAATCTCAAATAAAAGTGGATTTAATCAAAATAGATTCTAAAGAGGAATCGGTCGAAGCTTTGGATGATATTTGGTTAAACATTGATTCAAAAGCTTTGCGTAAAAACCGTTTCTTTTGTTCGGAAGAGAGACCCAAAACTAAAGATTTAAGTCAAATATTATATACGATATTAAAAATACGATTCTTAATACCAATCAGTAATCTAAGCGTTGATTACCACAACATCTTAAAAGGAAATACAAACACATACTTTGGAAAGATTTTGATTACAGACGACAAGAGTCGAGAGATTCTCAGCCATATAATAGATCCGAAGAGCATGAAAGAGGAACCGATAGGTATCTCCAGTGATTACAATTTAAGAGATGCTTTGCCTCAAGAATTCAAAAGAAAATATCACTTAATTTATTTGATCTGTTTGAACGAAATAAGTGACGAAGAATTCAATCATTTTCATAATTCTCTGGTTAAGGAGAGCCAAAGTCAAACTGTATTTTCGTTTTATATTCTTCTGGATTCTGACCAAAGAATAAAAAAATTGGAGATTTTGAGACAAAAGTCGAATTTTTCTGGTGTTTTTCAATTGGGAGGCTTTCAATGCATTGACCACAATATAGTTGTCGTCGATAATAACCCAAACATGAATTGGTTGACAAAAATAAATCAATTTAATGAAAAGGTAATCAAAACACTGGTTGAAAGCCTTTCACAGCGTTTGGTCAACTTTTTGGAGCAAATGGGAGAATTCCCGACAGTTATTCGTTACTATAAAAGTTTTCATTTAACCAATAAATTGATTGCCGACCGAGTTCTCAAAGAATTGACAGAAATTGCGAACCAAAGGGCCAAATCATTTGAGAAAAAACACGAAAGCAATTTCGAGCTTTTGATTGTCGATCGAACAATTGATTTGATCACTCCTTTAACTCATTGCTTACAATTTCGACCCTTTGTTTTCAATGAATTGGAGAAACATTATGAAAACGATGTGAACAAAGAATACAGAAAACTCAACAGAATTTTAGTAAACAATACTTTACAATTAAAAGAATCATTTGATCGAATAAAAAGTGTACACTTCAGAGATGACAACGCCAAGGATGAAGTGCTAATTCAAAAGACCAATAGAAACATTGAAAATGCCTCAGAAGTCTTCAATAAAATCAAAAGCAACTCTTTTTCTCATCTCTTAGCCATTGAAAAGTCATTATTAGAGACAAAATCGAGTCTAAAATTAAGCAAAGATTTAAGAAAACGTTTTAAGAAATTGTTTAAAGAAACCGATAGAGAGGTCACTATTAATGATTTGAACCGAGTTTTGATAATCAATGGTTTGTTCGCCAAAAGTCAAATCGAAGAAGACATCAAACAATTTGTAGAAAAGAATCAAAAGGAGCAAATAGATTTGACTGTTATCCACGACTTTATAGAATCGACTAAAAAGTTTGTAAACATTGAAGAATATTCATCGACTGATACGGGAATATCCAAAATAGTGTCCAAATTCTTCGAAGGTATCCTTTCTGAAGAGAAATTTCCTTCGATTCATAGGAAGAGATTTAAAGATAAGAATCAAAAATTAATTTTGTTTATTTTGGGCGGACTTTCATATAACGATTTGAAATCAATTCCTAACAAATACCAAAACAACGTAATATTCTGTGCCAACGGTTTAATTACCCCAAGAATGTTTATCGATTCAATAATATATGAGTAAATTTAAGAAATTATATTTTTAATTATATTCTTATTTTGATTAATACTTGAAATAAAATGAAATATTTTAAATCACAAAAGTTTTCAAAATTAAAATATATTTTAATTTAAATGTCAAACATTAAACTCAACTATGTGCTCAACTCCTATCTTCGAGGAAAATGATACCTTCAATTACTTAATATTCAAATAAAATATAACTTTATTTCCGTTGAATTAAGAGAAAAATTAAGATACGGGTGCTTTTAGTAATAAATCATGTTTTGAAGAAATTTTAGAAAAATTTATATTTTTAAAATGCTTTTAAGGCGAAAACTTACCTAAAAGACTTACCGAAAAGCAATTCAGCGAAGAATTCAGGAAAGAAGTCACGAAAGCAAAAGACAAAATCGAAACTTAATTCAACTTTTTAAAGAAGTTCTATTGAATTTACTTTATTGAAAAGAAAGAGATTTGTTCGGAATTTTAAACATTCTTTCAGTTAATTATCCGAGATGAAAACTATTTCGAGCACTGAATAAAAAATGTGAGAAATTGGGGTTATTTGTAAAATCGATACATTTAATAACAATTGTATACTCGTAGTAAAAGATAAATGACTTAACAAAGTAAAAATCAAAGTTCAAATCTCTGACTACAATGCAATCAGATGTCACCAAGGTGTTTTGATCTCAGGGGATTTTTTTGTGGTTAAGGGGAAATTTGCAAATTAACCTCCTTGGTGACCATGGAGTGCAATCCATACCCAGAAATTCGATTAGGATAAGATTGTAGCAGTGAAGTCTCAAAGGGGCAATAGAGGTGTGTTCTGATATATGGACCAAATGTGGTAAGAAAGTTTTAACCGCACTCAATTTTTTAAAAAGTTTAAAAATCAATGTTTAGGCACAATTCAACCTGTTTATTTCAATTTTTAAGGAAATAGCATTGAAAAATGTTAAAATAAGATTTTTACGAGTTTGCAATT
>JAQGAR010001210.1:0-10099 GCA_034697865.1 Oribatida sp.
TTTCTTTAAGCTCATAAAATAAGAGTTGACTCTAAAAGTATTCAATTCAATAAAAGAAGTAAAAATTTCTTTTTCATTGCCATGATAAAAATTCGAAGTTCTAAAATTCTAAAGTCTATGTTCCTGCTAATCATTTATTCAAATTGATTAAGGTTATAAAATTGCATTGAAGAAACAGTTAAGAAAAGCTTTGTTTAATTCATTTAAACATTTGATTTGTATCTCTTAAGAGTTTTGGTGAAAATCACCGAAATATGACACAAAAAGCCAAAGAAATGCTAAATAAATTAGGGCTCAGAACAGCTCTTTTGGGTGTTTTTGAGTTGAAATTTGAGAAAACAATATAAACGTTGACTTAAATAAAATATATTACTTTTTTATGAATAATTTTAGTGAATGGGACTGAATCTGAATATATGATCTGACGAACACTTTTTATGCAAATTTTTCAGACGAGAAATTTAATATATTTCTAATGTATAAAGAATTCAGTTGAGAGTAGAGTTCACTTCAATCACATCCAATGCATTGACTAAACGTATGCCAAAAATCAAAATTTAATTCAAAAATTATTTTAGACTCGAAGTCAAAATTAATTTTTAAATAAATATTTACGAATATCACAGAAGTAATCACTAATTGAATTCGCTTTAAACATATCTAGTAGTAAGGTTCACAATAAAATGTTGCTAGTTAAATACAAATTCTGTTTACTATTCAGACAACTATTTGAAAGTGTCACCGGAGACAATTTTTTCACAATTTTAGTCTTTGAATAGTGTTTCAATCGATATTAACGTTTGGAGGGAAACAAATTTAATGCGCTCACACTTAATGCCTAATTTCTAAACTAATAATTAGACAAATAATCGATTATAAAATTGAAAAATAATGTTTACTTTGTATTCATTTCATAATAAAAAGGAGATAATCGTTGGGATAATAATAATTGTGTTATACTTAAGTATTATAATTTTGATCACAACTAATGAAAACAGCGAAAACTCCTTCCCTTCTCCGACAGCATTTGGTGTTGGGCTGACGCTCAAAAAAACTATTGGAGTCTATAATAAAAGGCCAGACTCTTATCGATTGGAAGGGAGACTCAAATCAACTATTGTGCAGTACTTCTAAATCATAGTTTGTTCACTAAATCACTAAATTTTTTGCTCAAAGAATATCAATAATAATATTTAAAGAATTCTCTACAAAGAGATTATTTTTATTTCAATGACTCGTTTTCTCGGATTTTTAATGATCTCAATGTTATTTCTATTGATTTGATGACAGTCTTTCATATAATGATCACTGGCTTAAACTATAAAAACTAAATGGATACTTTGTTTAATACTAATTTAGTTTTATTTCTATTTCCTTTTCTTTTTAATACTTTCTTTGAATTTATCGAACAAAAGACCAAAATCTACAAAAACTTAGTGAAATCGTTTGGATTTTAGATAATATCAAACAATTTATTATCTGAAACTTGATTTCTTTATTTAACAAAAAATGAATAAAAATCTATTCATTTCTCTTATTTTTAGATATAAAGGAGTAAAAAAACATAATAAACTTGATTAATATCTATTGATTATCAGAGAAGAATCGACAATTGAAAACGATCTGTCACAACTTTACATAAAGTAGTAACTAGGTTAAATATTGTTTGTGTATCATTGTTGAAATAACGTATAAAAGTGAATAAAAAAATGCTCAGCTCATCAAATAAATAGTGTTTTACAATTTAATTAAGGTCATTGAATTTATTCATTGATTGGTTTATTTCCGTCACAAATCCTTTAGGAAATTGTAGTCAACCGGGAAGTCATTGTCGCGATTTTCAATTAAATTAATGTTTTTCTCACAAAAATACAATGAAAAATAAAATCAAAATTCTTCAGAAGTTGAGAACGTAATCAAAAGTAAATTCCTGTGGCTTCGGTTCATTCCGGGCCATTTGACACATGAAATGCTAAAATTATTATCCTTTTTATTTTGAGAGCTCACAACGAAATTGTCTTCTCTTTTGAGGTTTAGACTCAAAGACAATACGAGGCTTAGAATTTGTGCGACGGATATAAGACTTCTCTTATAACAAAAAAAAATAATTATTTTGAAAAAATGGCAAAACTTTATATAATGAACGCATTTTCACTCAAATTAGAATAAAATTGAAACTTATATAAGAAAAGTGACAATCAGTTTAGTGACAGTAAAACGATATGACGTTATCTTATGATTTGATGGCAAACAGAATATTATCGACAAAACATTTTGAGCTCAAAATTGATGTTAATATTGAATTGAATAAATTGAAAGCTATGATCAGAATTGCGATAAATAGCAATCCAATAGAAAGATGGGATTCTCTTCACATTCACTTAACTGAAAGAATAACTCATTTTTGGTTTCAATTCAAATCGATTCTCATTTAAACGAAATAAAATAAAATCTCATAAAATATCTTAAAATCCGAATAAGTGGTAAATACTTCTCGTTTATTCTAAAAGCTTTCACATAACTACTCTTCAATTATTTTATCGATTCTATACTTTCTGTACATTTCTTCACAATAAAGTGAAGACTCTTTGTCTCTATTTAAAAATTAACGATAATTTAAAATAATATAATATCTAAATCTTAGTCTCATTTTAATTACTATCCCATTATCTCTTATGAATCAAATGGACATAATTTTTAAGAATTTCTTGGGATTAAAATCAAAATCAACTAAGAGAGACAACAGACCTGGTTAATTATGATGATATCTGGTTGGCTTTTGTATAGAAAATTTTGGGAAACTTTGTTGAGATCAAAATCATCAAAAGAATCTAAAGAATTGAATCAAATGTTTGTAACAGAGTTTAAAAGTGTTTTGAGAATCAATAGTTTGTAAAAGAATTGGACAATAAATTACCTCTTTTTGTGAGAAAAAGGCACTTATCTGTGTTGTTGTGCTGTTCTAACAAAGTTGTATCAAAATTACAGCCACTTTCCAGTGTTGTCGACGCAGATATACAAAAAGGACGATCTTCTGTCGCACTATTAGCTGAGGACATATCTTTTGAATTTTGTAAATCGACATTCTTCTGAACCACTTGTGCTGTCCTTCGTTTTCTATAACAACAAATCACAACTGAAGACAAAGTGAGCAAAAACAGCGCTGAAACAAAAACAATGGCCGAGAGTTCAATCATTTGTTCGGTTATTATATGATTATTATATCCGAGTTTCTGTTCGTCGGCCGACGCAAACACTGTCTCTAATTTTGGTTTAGAAATTTGGGACAGAGTTCTGACGCTCACAAAGTCTTTATTCATTAGACTCTCTCCCAGTCTATTGAGCGAAGAGATACTGAATTTATATTCAGTGTCCGGTTCTAAGTTTGTTATCAAAACTTCATTTAAGGTATTGTTCACAATAACGTATTTATACTGAGGAGAGGGCTCGGCGTTGGCTGCTTTTGTTGTAAGTTTCCAATATCTGATGCGAAAACTTTGTTCATAACCCGAATCGAAGCCTGGATTCCAAGCAATCAAAACGGAATTTTGGCTGACATTTATTGTTCGCAAATTTGTTGGCGATTCGGGAAAATCTATAATACAATAAATCATAAGATTATGTTATTTACAAAAAAGAGTCAAACAAATGACAAAAAAGAGATGAAATAAAAGGAGAAAAACATATTTTCTTTTTTTCAGAATTTGCTCAGAGATCGCAACCATTAGTAATTTGGACCAAAAAAGAGGAATATTGGGCTCACTTTTTTTAACCAATTGGAAGATCACTTCATCGCTTCCCAACTCATTATAAGCGAAACATTTATATGATTTGAAATCCTTTTGATTAAATTTATTTATGATAAGTTCACTTTTGAACAAGTTAGTTTTCTCGTCTACACTCTCTTTTGTTATCCAATACTTATTATTGGAGACAATGTCTCCGGTATTGGAGGACCAGTTGAAGTGGACATCAGGAAAAGCATTGGCCGAACAAACAAATCTAAGGCTAGACTTTTGTTCGATATCTGCGGCTATTTTCAAATTATTGGACACAATTTTGGGCTTAAACTTGACGTTTACTAAAATATGTTTACTCTCTCCTAATGTATAACAAGTATAGAGACCGGCGTCCGTTTGGGAAATATTGTAAATATTAAGGACAGATATCTGATAGACGAAGCGCTGCATAAAGGTCTGTCGCTCTTCTTGAAGCTTAGCTCTGAACCAATCGATATTGTCATTGGTTTGAGTTATATCTTCTTTTTTCCATTTGACTTTTGCCACTGGATTTGAGTCCACTTTACAGTGTAATTGAAAATAAGAGTCTCCTTCACGCGGCACAGGCCTGTCATGTTGTGTCACAATTTTTAGGCTGACAATAGCAGCCGGATCTGCATTTAAATATGAAATTTGAGGATAAACTCTGTTTTTCTCGACATAAGAACTAAAAGGAGAGAAAAAGTAATTTATTTCTCGACTTACAAAATACATTCAAACGGAGGAAAGCAGTCGAGGCTCCGATTTTGTTGGAAGCGTTGCAAACATATAATCCGGAGTCAGCTCGCGATACATTACTTATATAAAGCACTGATCCCTTCGCTCGCACTGAGCTCTTGGCTGTGAGGTCTTCCCATTCTTCAGATCTATCCGACGATAAAGAGATGAGATCATTGCGTCCAATGTGGCCGCCATTCGACACAAACTTCTTAACGCGCTTCCATTGATATCTATCGACTAAAGGATTTGCTTTTGCGGAGAGATTGACCACTTTGTTCTCAAATTCATTGAGATCCAGGTGCGACTCCAATCCGTCGAATTGAGGCTTAACTTAATATTTGAGACATCAAAATAAGTCCAAAAACGCATTTAATATAACAACGAAATTTTTACTAAAAATCAATACGAGTCAGCCTTTAATGATATCTTTAACTTACAATAGACAACCAGCACTTCATCCGCTCTGACCACTCCTTCTTTACACAAATTGAGATCAAACCCGAGAAAAGAGGAAACAGAATATCATTGAATATAATATCGAGAATAAGACTTTTATCTCTATTTAATAGCATTTAATAGAAAGACTTGAAGAACAAAACAACTGATCTCACCTTCAGATACGACAGGATTTGTTGCTAAACATGTTATAACACTTTCATTATCTTCAATTGAGGCCACAATTGTCGCCAAAGCTTTAGTCACTTTGGCCAAAGATTGGTTCTGACCATTTTGAACATCACTATTATTTGTCTGAATCAATGAGTGATCCATCAAAGTTTTTCCATTTTTCAGTAATGTTATTACAGCTCCGGGATTACTAGCACTGGTGTGACATTCTATTGTGACCTTTTTCCAAAAGATAACCAAATTATAATTTGAATAAACAAATGAAATAATTTAATGGTGCGATTAAATCGGAAGAAATTAATAGCATTTGTGTTTCGGTATTCAGTTTAATGAGTCAAACAATGAATGATTGAGTCATTCAAAAGAGACATCACATTAACTATAACTTATGCGGACATGTATTGGATGTAATCATTAAGATATCATCAGTGAAAATATGTCTCCACTAATGCTAAACAAACAGAATTGAGTTCACGTCGGGAATCGGTCACAACAACAGTTCCATACAAACGGTTCGCCCTATTTATGTTTGTGCCGTAGAAGGAATGTATCGTTTTATTTGGTGATTAAGATTAAAAGCAGGGAATCGGAAAAAACATTCTAACATAAGGAAAGTTGGTTTCAGATCGTAAACAGAGTATATCCACAATCATTACAATAATAGTAAGATATATTGTCCGAAAGTTTACTTCATTAGTGTCGATGCGATGACTGAATTTGTTATTAGGTATGGCCTCACAAATCAAGATATTCTCAATTCTATTGTAATGAATACATTGGGAGATGACTCGAATGAAAAATATCGATCCCTTTCTCTGAAAATGTGCACAATTTATGATAATTTTTGATACAAAGTCTGAGCTCAGAATTCGTAAATTAAAAGTCACATAAAGTTTAACATAGTTTTCATATTACTTGAGTTAACATAAAATAGTTATTTTATTCTTTGAATCGTTTGATTAAAGTAGTAAAGAGTTGGAGAGGGAGTACTCACCGTATCATTTGCTGTAATAAATGGTGGAAACACAATGAAGACATGTTTTGGTGAATCTAATGGTAGGAGAAGTATGTTAAATAAGAGTTTATTTATCAGAAACTACTGTCTGGCAACCGATCAAAGAGTCTATGGAAGGGGTCTATCACTTAGTGATGCATAAAAAATTAAAGCCAAATGCAAGCGATGGTGTGTTTTCTATGTACTCTCTTTTTATGATAACTGCTTCCGAGTGTCAGCTCTGCCATACCATTAATCATTTAAGTCGATAAGGTTTTTATATCACCTCACAGTGCCATACATAGAGTGCCAAAGAATAGAAGAAAGAAATGAGAATCAAAATACTGGTCGTTGGCGTGAATAGAGTGAATGCACAGCACAGCACTGTATCCATCAGTTGCTCATTTCGACATATTATAGCCCTCATTGGAACAGCAGGTATACATAAGAGGGTTGAACTGACACTTAACTGACTTTTGAGGAGAAAAAAGGCACAAATTCTTTCTTTTGATTAAATAAATTGCAAGACTTGTCTCCAATGATCTCATCTCAGAATTTAAGGCAATCTATTTTCTGTCCCTTAGTTTAAATGCTATTTCAGAGCAACTGATCGAAGAGTAAAACTGATTCTAACGACTGTATCATAGAATCGATAACTTCAGTAGCGGGTCATCATTGCTATGCAAACAGCGAACCACTGCTAGTGCTCAGCACTTGTTATTTCTCTTCTATATCTTATGAGAGACAATATATTTTGGTTCTAATAAATAATAGACTCAATAAATCTCAATAATAATTACTCCAAACAGTTATTAAAAAACGAACTCACAAAAGACGATGAGTTTGAATGCTATTTCGTAGGGTATGTCCAGCGCCGGGTGCAAAACACGACATTTGAATGTCTGACCATTGTCTTTGGGCTCGGGTCTAATCACGAGTTCGGACGACACACCACTTCCTGTGAGCGATGAGATGGCGCTAATCTAATGCACATCAAAACAATTAATCACTTGAGACAGAGTGTGGTTCGCATAGAAATGCTTGTTATTGAGCCACACATACTTCACGATTGTCAGCATTGAGCCAAACCAACTCTGGCCGCGGATTCCCCGAATAGCTCACACATTTGCATTTGACTATACTTCCAGCCACTACTGAAACCAACGAATCTTTGATTCCCAAAAGAGTTGGAAAATCCGGTGCGTCTGCAGAACCAATGTTTGTATTAAAGTCAGTCATAAATCATATCTGCTTTCAATGCAAAAGAACGGAAAAGTTATCACTTTTTTCGAATACAATACTATTCTAAAGGACTGAATGGAAGCACTCATTCATACATTCACTCATACTTTCTATTAGTTTATTTCGTATACAATACTAAACAAACTCAAACAGCACTGTAACAGAAAGCTTACAGAGCACAGCATAACACTGTTATGCACTGTAAAACTCAGTTTACTTACATATAACGTTGACTTTATGAATGGCTGATACGCTCTCCTCTTTAAGTGCAGACGTGTATCCTTCGCCATAACATCCAATAAAGTAATGTTTAATCGAAATTAGTTTTCATTGATTATCGTTTAATCAACTCTTGTTTCCACAAATTTAATTACTGTCCGAACAATTATTTCCGATTTCGTTAGACTTTGCATCGAAACCCGAATCAAAAGCTCTTTTCCAAACATTGCTTTTAATCTCAAGTAATGAATGAATTCTAATGAATTCAAAAAAACTAATTTATAAGAACTAATGTTCACTCATACTTGAAAAGAAGTCACCAGGGACTTCTGAGTCTAAAGAAGACATTTCTTATAATAAGCTTAAACCTCATTAAATTTCATCAAAAGAATAATAAATTTCGTAAATATTTATGATTTACTCGCAATTAAAACACAAACTGTAAGAAAATGTCATTTATTTGCTGTCAATTATTTTGAATTCTACTGAAATCAAGTTTTCTATTAAACCGATTGAATGTCAATAATTGAATTTGTTTGCAAAAGATGTGGAATTTAAATACCTGTGCACTTAAATAATTTAGTGTTTGGCTCTTTTTGTGTAATAGTGAACGTCAAATTAGAGACAACAACCCAAGTGGTTCTGTCTTTTCTTATCGCTTCCATGTGTTCATCACCAGAAGTGATCTCAATTCCATCCAAAAACCACTTTAATTTGGTTTCGAACGGTGGCGGAGATGCCGGATATGCCGTACATTTCAGATTAATGGCTGTGCCTATCGGTCAAAGCAAATATTTAATTGAATGCTTTACACAGAGAAAAATTGAGCAAACACATATCTAACTTATCATCAAGAAATGCTTAAGGTATTAACTCTAAACAATATAAAATTCTGTTCAAATCCTTAATAATGATCTTGTTTGTTCACTAATATATTATTTTCAAACATGAAATGTAAAATTAAAGGATTTGTGATTTAAACAATGAGTAATACCTTTGGGCTCAAGTAATGGCACTTCATTTGGACCGTCAATAGATATCTTTGTCGGAAGAACTGAACAGAAAATAATATGTATGTAATCGTAAGAAAGGCTGTTCTATCGATGACTACTCACATAAGACACTGAGTGTAACGGTTTGTGTTAATGGGATGGGAGTCAAGAGATTCGATGCCTGACATGTATACTGAGCCAAGTTTTCGGCTGCGGTCACGACAAGAGTCAAAGTGTTAATCACTTCATTTCTATTGCCGATTATATAACTGCGATCCACTTCGACGCCATTCCTGAGCCAAATCACACTGGGGGGCGGATAACCATTGGACGAAATGCACTTAAGAGTAAGTTTTTCGTGAAAGTTAACAATATCTCCGTCTTTGTATCCTTCAATGACGGGAGCGTTGGGCGACTTAAATATATTTATTAATACAGTGGCTCTCAATGGCTTTGAGAGGCCCGGATGTTCGGCTACACATTTGTATTCTTCTTCAGACTTAGGGTAAAGTGTGAGAAAACTGTCGATTGTATAGAGAATATGTCGGTTATTGACCAGTGATTTGTTAACAAAAGTCTTGGCCGCCTCTGAAACGAATAAAACACAACAAAAGCCTTAGTCTAACAGAAATCTATTTAGAGTTCATTCGCTTTCTTGAGCTATACTTTATTTACCGGATAATAATTCTGTGTTTTTGCGAAACCATTTCAATTTTGGCGGAGGTTTTGAAGGAGAAGCCGAACAAATCAATACAATTTTCTCCCCCTCTTTAGCCTCTGCTATAAAAATATTCGATGAATGAGAACCAGAAGAATGCGTTGGATATGAGCCTTCAATTGATTTCGAGCCATTAATTGTCAGAGATTTCGGTGGAACTGGTATTCGATAAAAAGAACAAAATATAAGCCAATAGTAAACTAATAGCTTTGAAAGACATACGGAAAATGGAACCAACTCTTGGATTCAGTGAATAAATATAACATTTACTGAATCTCATGAATACTTTTGTTGCGGTTTGAAATTCTAACAAAATATTAGTATAATTCACAACACTTTATAAATAAATCGATTCTTGCATTGGATTGCAATGAAGTGATGTCAATATAACACTTCCTATTTGCTAACCCATTATTTTTGACACAATGATTGAAATACTTTTCATATAACAGTGAATAAACTCTTATATCCTTTTGTTTGGAATGGCTTTCACTTAATTATTTCACCAAACAATAGCCATTTAATGACACACTAATGAAATTTTATTAATTCATTAAACTGTAAAACTTTTCGCATCCGATTACAAATTGAAGACAATTATAATTATAATTATTATCTCTTTCACTAACAAATTATTCACAAAATGTGACATTTTTTGGCTCTCCGACTTTTAAAGTAAAAAACAAGCTATCCTCAAAACTATGAAACGACGAGAACACCGAATACTTCACAATCTAGCTAAATTTAAATCCAACCTAATTAAGTAAATCTTCAGTTTAAGTGGATCAAATTTTGATATTTCATAGTA
>JAQGAR010001211.1:0-10098 GCA_034697865.1 Oribatida sp.
AAATGTGTGTGTGTGTGTGTGTGTGTGTGTGTGTTAATTATTAAAATGATGATATTTATTTAAAATTGTTTGTAATTTTTTTTTTATAGATTAAAGATCAGAGGAAAAAATAATGCACAAATCAGTGTTAGGGTTCGATTCTCAGAATTTGTCTAGGTCACCCTCTATTATTACTGATTTGGGATACTATACTTTAGTTTCTTCGCATGTCTTACCGACACATTCACGCCATAAGAGTAAGAATTAAATGATTTATTGGAATGTAATTCGAGATAATATTTTTTTTCTTACATTTATAGCAATGAGAGAAGTGTCGTCTCATTGTGCGACTCCTTTAGGCACAGAATCACACAACAGCTTCAAAACCCATGCAATCAATTATTTTGATAAACTAATTGATGAAATAGTTATTAAAATATTTAGTTATTTGAAAACTTATGAGTTGTGCAGTTCCTGTTCGCGAGTATGTAGGCGCTGGTACTACTTGACATGGGATCCAAGTCTTTGGCAATCTCTTATAATCAATACAAAGAATTGCCAGACTTTGAATATCGACAGAGGAATTATAACTCTTTTACGACTACTTTCGAGAGAATCCTATTGTAGGGGAAAAACTCAGTCAAATGATTGGGATTTTTCTTATAACACATATTCTTCAACCGATACTTCGATTACAAACTCTCTAAATAGTGAGAGTCTCTCACTTCCCATCCAAAGAATATCAGTGAACGGATGCACTAAACTAACAGACAAATCCTTGATGATGATCGCTAGAAAATGTGCAACCAATTTGAAGACACTTGAGATCAGATCTTGTACTCAGACTTTCTTTGGTAACTAAAATCCTGTATGAAATTTAATTACTCAAATTACTCACTTCTCTCTTTAATAGGAATTTCCAAAATTCTCACCAAATGTGTAAATCTCGAGAAAATGGATATAATGGGTATATAATGTGTAGTTAATAGTTAAAAAATTTTATAATTTTATGTCTTTCTGAACATATAATTAGTTATTTTCACAATTATTGTTTAAATTCTTTAAAATATAATATGATTTGTTGAATGACTGAAAATTTTAATAATAGGATATCTCTTAATTAATAGGTTGTACTAATGTTGCACTGAATGTGATTCAAGCACCAGAACACTGCCCTAAACTACGAATTCTTGATTTGAGCGATTGTCAGCAATTAGATGACATTTCTTTAAAAAATTTATTGAAATTTTTTGGATCAAAATTGACACATCTTTATTTAAGAAGATGTACGTCACTGACTGATCAATCAATAAAAAGTGTGGCCACATATTGTCCAACTTTGAAAGAGCTTTCAATTAGCTATTGTCCTCAATTCACTGATTCTGTTTGCTATGAGCTCAGCATTGAATTGAATACGAATTTAAAATATTTAAGTTTAGCCAAATGTCAACAAATAAGTGACGCAGGAATTCAACAAATTGGTCGCCTTTGTTCCAAATTAAGATATCTTAATGTCAGGGGCTGTCAAACCATATCAGACGCTGGTATAGTATTTCGTTCTCCGTTTTGGTTTATAAATTACTATTGATTGTCTCATTTCAGGAGTGGTTGTATTGGCGCGAAGTTGTGCCTCAAAACTTAAAGCTATAGATTTAGGCAAATGTGATATAACTGATCGATGTATGACTTCTGTATGACTTTTCTTCAAATATATCCTAACTTTTCTTATATTAAGGTTTGAAAGTTTTGGCTGAAAAGTGTCCAAATTTGAGAAAGATTTCAGTAAAAGAATGTTTATCTGTTTCGGACACTGGCATTATGTCGATTGCGTACCACTGCCGCCAACTAATACTTCTGAATATCGCCAATTGTGATAACGTATCCATTGATGCCTATCGTTATGTCAAACAACTTTGCAGACGATGTGTTATACATCACACAAATCCGGGTTTTTCTTGAATTTAGTCATTTGTTTATTAATTTAAGAGTTTTGGAGTTTTTATCGCAAAAATTGTTTGAATGTAACGATCGTTTCTATTAACCAATTCGTTGTTTAATCAATAAATGCGATCATTCCTCAAAAGTTTTAACTAAATCTGTAAAAAACAATTTTTGAATAAAAAATAGAAAATATTTTTCAACTCTTTATTTGCTATGAATTAAATTAAACTTAGTTTTAATGTTTAGACAAAAAAAGGTCTAATAATAAGTTAGAAAAAGACAAACATTCAGTTTTGAATTGTCGTTCAAAAAAATGAATAAAATTGTGTGAAAATTAATTAATAATTACATCAATTGAAGGGTTTATTTGATATACGAAATAAGTTAATCAAAAGTAATGCCATTTATATATAGTTATGATTCAGTAATGAAATAGTGGTTACGATAGACATGATATCATCGGTCGATAGCAATACTGCAGTAATTGATTTGAAATTATTTTTCGATTAATTGATTACAATATGTCTAATGGTTTAAGAGAACAATTCATAAAAATATTTACAATTGAATGGTTTGAGGCCTTTCATTGGGTTTTGCAGAGCATTTAAACACAAGGACTCACAACTAGTGGTCAGCAGATCATCGCTTATACTTTAATCAAACGATTTGAGTAAAAGTTATTAATTTGGACTAAAGTACAAAATCTCATTAAGAAATGAGGGAATTGTTTGACAACTATTATAGTCATTGATTTCAAATTTCGAGTCAATATATCGATAGAAATGCGAGCATTCGATACATAAATGCTCTTAAAAAGTATTGTTTGTTCTGAACATAGTCTTAATACTTAAGAGATAGTCAATGGTTAATTCAGATGCTTAGTCTTTTTCCTGTTCATTCATTTGTGGGGGAGTGGGAGGCGATGAGACCATATTAGATGAAGAGACCTGACCCATCAGTTGCTGTTTCGATAAAAAACTAAACATTTGTTCTTGCATTCGCATCAGATGCTGAAGAAAGGCTCGTTCCCTGCGTTCGTCCCGTTCTGTTTCTTCCTTTCTCCGAGACACCTCTTGAGAAAGCCTCTCTCTCTCTAATCCGACCCATTCTCTCATTACTTCTGTTTCTTTAGATAGATGAGCAAACATTCTGTCAATAAGTAAAGCGGAGGACGAGTTCTCGAATAAGGAACTCATTGTTTGATATTGAGATGAACTGAGAGATGCCTCTGTTCGACAACGTTTGGTCGGAGGAACCATTGGTATGTCTGTCAGACAATAATTAAAACCAGTTATTTATTACTCTTTGAATTAAAATCTAGTGAAATATTATAATTTAAGAATAAATACCATCGGTTGGAATATTGATGGGACAGTCATTTGAATCTTCTGAAATTTAATCAAAATTAATAAATTTGTTTAAAAATATTTAATAATAATTGAGACCATTATTTGAATGCAAATCCATATTATTATTGCCATTAGTGTTGACATTATTATTGAGTGTAGCGCTCGGCGACAAAGCATAGGCGAAGATCTCGCTCTTATCCTCATTGTCTGTACCACTATTGTCGGCGCCATCATTATCGTTGGTGCCGTCCATATTGTCGTCAGTATTGTTGAATTCAAGAGGTTCGAAGTTATATTCCTCCTCATAGTTGTTGAGCGCCATTTTGATGGCATTCGAGTCCTTGGCCTGATATATCTTATGCAATGCGTCAAAGAATATGCACTTCTTTTTACGTTCGGGGGTCGGGTTTTTTAGTATTCTTCGGTACTCTGCAATCATATTGAAGACCCGGGTTCTCACTTGATCTGAATTGTGACAAAAACATTAAACTTATTGATAATGTCATCTTAAATATGTGGTCTCACCGGCAGTCCTGTCGAAGCCATGTTCGCGAATCCTTTCAGCGATCTTTTCCCAGACATGTCGGGTGCGCTTTGAATTAGTTAATTGTCTTTGAACCATATCCTGTCCCCAAAGTGACAGCAAAATCCTTGTTTCATTGTAACTCCAAGAGGCGCCTCTTTCAATCACCGGTCGGATCGTGGGATTATGGACTTGATATGTCTGGAGGTATGACTGGTTATTGAGGAGTTGTTGTGAACCCATTATTCCGTTTGTGGCGTCCGTTTGAATTTCATTCAATTGATTAGATCTGACATTAAATCAAAAATTATTTAGATTTTCTAAATATTGGTATTAAAATAGTAGTCATTTGTAACCATACATTGATTTAAAATCACAAAAATCCATTTCAATCAAAATAAATGGTAATTAATTCAAAAATAATTAAATATAAGAAATAATTGAAAACTTATATCACAACACAATTATAGACAAAATATGAGACAAAAACAAACAAAAGCGTTGAAAGAAAAAGTAGTGAAAATCAAAGCAATATTTGTGTTGAGTTGAAAACTAAATTAAATCAATTGAAATTAAATCGGATTTGAAGGGAGACTCACACCCTCTGAACGCATGAAAGCGTTGTGTCAATTGAAACAAAGAAAGCAAAACATATTAACATTGACTGCCATTACAATCAATAGTTTGTTTGATTGTATTTCAAGTCTTAGTCATTTTCATGAAAATATCAGAGAATATCGCATACATTCTCACAGATAGAGAGACCGGTGGACACAAGTGTCCAAAACAAGTAAATTAATAAATTATTACCTGATTTGTGTGGTGAAAGCGTTGAACACAATTAACTTAAATGGCTGTTAAGAGGACTGTTAGTCTGTTAACCGCACCCTCGACTCACTCTCTGAAAGCGTTGTTAGTATTATAGTTATGTTAAACCAGTCGACAGTCAATGCGTCTGCTATTCAACTAAAACTCTATTGAAGTCCCGATTCAGTGCTGTTCAGGCAAACCAATGCTATCATAAACAGAGTTTAGGTCTTGTGTTTAGTCTATTATAGTTTAGTCGATTCACTCCTCCCCTCAAAACTCGATTCTAATGAAACTCACTTCTGATTGCGTTAAATAAAAACTAATATAAATCGTATTTTTTTAGTTAACTCTCAATCTTTTCAATACTAAATCAATGAAAAGTTTATGGTTTAAGAATCGTTGAGCTCTAAACTCAGTCGACACAAGTCATCTCTGAAACACTATTTATTCAATTTATCGATTGTGATGAACATCACTGTTAAGCCAATCAATTATTTTCAACCATAACTCCCAATATTTCCCTAAATTTATATAACTATCAATTATATAATCAAATAACCAAACATTGGACCAATCGATTCAGACTCCAATTCATCAATTATTACCTACAAATGACAAATAATTGACCAAGATCAAATTCATTTTTCTTAAAATAATTTCATCCAATCGATTATTTAATCTCTTTATAAAAATCATTTCATTTATTATTTATTTCAAAGTATTTTTCGATTCTTTGTTTAAATGAAAGAATGGAAACAATTTTTAAAATGAATAAATCAATTAATTGTTATCTTTATTTAATGGGTTCTAATGTTTTAAAATGAGTTTCGGCGACATTTTGATTATGATTTACTGACAATTGATTTCCATTAATAGTAGTTTTGATTTGGATTCTACGAAGGAAAGGATGGCAACCAATTGAACAGATAGAAAGTGATGCCAAAGGGATAGAAAGGGATGCGAATGCGCGCCATCACTACTATTGCTCTATAGGTTAATCACAAAATTGTGTGAACCATTGATTTCTTATAATTACTAACAATTATTAAAATCTTATCCATTGAAACATTTTGAACCAAAGAACTGATTCCATTGAAATCAGTTCCAATAACATACAATCCTTCAAGTTAAGATGCACACAGAATTTAAATGACTCGGATCAGAGTCGATCAAAGGGGGAATCACGAGTTCCTTACAACAGATGAACCAATTTTGTAGAAATCAAAAGGAAGCGAATCATATAAATAGATAGATTAACTAGATAGTGTCAAAGGGATTCTCACTACAATGGGATGGAAACAGTGATCATTTATTAGATAATTGACTGATAGAATCAATGGATTGAATCGATACAAAACCAATTTAAATAACCATAAAATAATGGCATTTAATTGAATGGAATGAGCGCTTGCGTACCAATATATCAATCAGACTAACCATTGTTAGAGAAGTCTCGCACTCACGTAACCATCTTTTGATTACTTGAGTCGATAGTTATTGAAATGAACCGAAAGCTGTGACTCCTCTCAACTTATTATTGAATGCATTTTTCAATCATTCATTTATTGTCTGATAATTATTTATATATAAAAAGTAGTGTTCAAACATTTTTTTTGAAAACAATCAATAGTTTTAATCTACAATCAAATGACCGATAGATTTAAAGTTCAGTGAATTTCAAACATTTGACTCAAAAAGAGGATGAACTGACTCCTTGTAACCACTAATGTAGACATAGTTTACCTTTTTTGAACTTGATAAATTGAAAGAATATTCTGTAATGTCATTTACTGATCATAACTCAGCATTTATAGAGATTTGGTAAAATTTTTGGGAATCAGTCTTAAATTAATTGAAATGATTTTGAAATATGAGTAAAAAAGCGAACAAAACGTTAATTTGTATAAAACGTTAATTTTGTTAGAATTGTAAAAACACTTAAAATAAATTAGAGTTCAATTTATTTGATAAATGGTTTAACAGAAATACTTTTATTACACGAATCCCAACAAAACTAATGACCGCTAATTATAATCTCATTAATTATAGCAAAACATAATTACAATATATATAATATATATAAATATTTATAAAATTTGATAATCAAATTAGTGTCGGAATACTGTATAAACAAATGGAAATTAAATTAAATAGTTTTATGAGTGAATGGCATTCATGGCACGCATTTCTTCTAATTCTTGTTTATATTTCACTAATTCTTTGTCTTTTTCTATTAATTTATTCTTATATTCTTCTAATTGCAATTTCGTTGTCTTTAGTTCAGAACAAAGTTTATCTCTTTCTCTAATAACTTCTTCGAGGTTTGAATCGTTCACCGAATTAGAAATCAAGAGGTGTTTAATATTGGATGGTTTTCCCATTGTATTGAGTTTAGCGTTAGTTGTGGTCAACGTTTTGTTAATCTTCAAAGTGTTTAAAGTATTTGTATTTTTTCGATTGAAAAACTTGTTTTGTGACTGAGATTCTTGAGAGTCCTGTCCGGTCAGTCCTGAGCCGCTGACTACTACAATAGGAGTGGCCTGAGTGCTACTTATGATCTGGGGCAGTTGTGCGCTGTCGGCTACTATTGTAATTACTTTCGAGTTTTTAGAGTTAGTAGTGGTGTTGGCGGTCACCGAACTGCAACTTTGCTGGTCTTTCACTAAATTCAGTGCCATTTTTCCCGCTTCTGTTAAAGACATGGTTTGTCCGCTCTCTAAGGCGTTCTGGAATATCGCCGAATCGGTCGACGAGTCTTTCATTGAAATTCCCTGACTTTCTAACCACTGAAGGGCATCGGCTACTGTTGAGCCAGAACTGGCGGCTGCCAACGCCGCCAAAGTGGTCAGCACTGGATTTGAAGAATTAGTTTCATCTGAGAAATGAACAATTAATTTATGAAAAATTGTGTCAACACATGAATACCTTTTTTCCAATTAATGCCCGAAAAGAGGGGTTTATTTGAATGTAAATAATTTTTAGGAGATTTTGAGGTTCGGTTCGCTTTATTCGGTAATACAATTGGTCTCATTTTGACGGCCGGTGCAGACGTTGGCTTCGGTTCGGGTTTATTTCGAGTGACGCCAACGTATTTCTATAATAATGAATTTCAATGGAAATCAGAGTAATTTTTCATTAACAGCAGACCTGAAGAACGGGAATCATTTCGAGCCTTCCGTTGTCGTACGCGATATCAATGGGACTCTTTTCGAATTTGCTTTGAATGTTAATATCAGCGCCATTTGTGAGCAAACACTCGACAACATCATTGTGTCCGCGCTCTACCGACCAATGAAGTGGTGTCATCTTAAGCATATCTCTGGCGTCAACGTCGGAGCCGTGCATAATAAGCAATGAGACAATAGAAAGGTGTCCCTCCTGTGCTGCTATATGAAGAGGCGTTCGGTCCACTTTAGTTCGGGCGTCTCTACTGATTCCGGCCCTTAACAACACTTCAGCCG
Organism: Oribatida sp.; assembly: GCA_034697865.1. NCBI lineage: Eukaryota > Metazoa > Arthropoda > Arachnida > Sarcoptiformes > Oribatida sp. The sequence goes on from JAQGAR010001211.1 coordinate 8,064, forward strand.
TTTCCGAGTGACCGAATTGTGCGGCGAAGTGAAGAGGACTTGTGCCCAACCAGTCTGTGGTGAAGGGGGCGCCGCTTTGCATCAGTGAACGGACTTCTTCTGTTTCTCCATTCCTCGAGGCCTCCAATAACTTCTTTCCCAAATCCACTAAATTTATGTTTGAGTTCTGAGTTTGCGGTGAAGTCATCGAAGAAATGTTTGGACTCAAACTTAATAATTGATTATTAGTTTTAAATATTTGAACGAAAAGTATTCAATACCTGAAAGCATTTGCATTGAGTTTCACTAATTTTATGGATTCGTTGAGTCCTTCGCCTCCGCTTTGGATCTGATTCGCGATATTTATGTAATTCTAAATTCAAAATATTATTCATTTTATTAATAATTATTTTAAATAAAAACAAACGAAGAGTTGAGAAAATGAAGAAATAGAGACGTTATGTCATATATGTTATGATATGGAAGTGGAAACGACGCCATCACTCATGAGTCACAACATTATTAACGGAAAGACAAACAATAATCACTAAATTTCTTACCATTTTCTCAATTGAAACTCATATAAAGTAATCGATACATTCAATAAATATTCAAAATCAATGAAAACAATGCAAATGAATGAATGAATCCAAAGAAATTGTGATTAAATGTGAGTCCGGAAACAAAACAATGTCTTTTGTCAAATCCGGAAACCTTTTTGAGCGCTTCCAATACATCTACACAAATAACGTCACCATTTGAAGACCCGCTCCATTCGATCCGAGTCTCTACTTTTCCTTTTATTTCTTATTTTTAATTAATTAATTAATTGTCTTCTATTAAAATATGGATTAATTCTTAATTATTATCAACTTTTAGTCAAATGAAGAGATTAGTAATCAGTCATTTGTTATATTCAATCGAATTTCGTAATTGTTTTTATGCATTCAACAAAAATAGTAAAAGTTAGTGAGCGAATGAGATAATGGCTAAACTCATCTAGGTGAATATGGCAAAGGCTTTTTTTGAGAAAGGTTAAAATCTCAGGTTTTTAAAGTGTAAAATCATTTCCTTCTCACTTCAGAAATGAAACAAATTTCAAGATATTTAATAGTAAACTCAATAACTATTTGAGAGAAAGAATAACTATTTTTAATTATCGATTACTATACCAACACCTTGTTGATAATTTAGAATCGTTAACAAAGAATTCAAAAACTCATTTAAGGACTGCTTTTGATAATTTGAAATACTTGAAATTGAAATACTAAAAATAGCAGGTAATTCCATTGTATTTCAATTCTATTATCCAACCAGCTAGCGTTGATTTTCAGAAAATCCCCCCGAGGTCGAGAATCGCCAAAAAATCCCTCTGAAAAAATTTAGGCCCTAAACCGCTGAGAAAAAGGGGTTCCCATCGATTTGATGTCCGCGCTTCGCCATTTTTCCGCAATTTTGTCTTTAAATAAGCCTGATAAGCCTTAGTAATAAACCTGATTTAACTTTAAATTAATGCAAATTAGACTCAATTAAAGCTATATTTAACAGAAAATATAGCAATAAACGTAAATTAAGAACAAAATGGCGGATTGCCGATGCTTCCTCATTTATCTTCTAACTGATCCCCCTAAGGTCTAGCCTGAAAATCCCTCACTCCCTCTAAGATCGCTTACCAAGCTCATCCCTGATTATCACAGACTGTAATAATTTTCTGTAAAGTATCCTTGGAGATATCTTTTTTTGATGCTCAAATAGAGTGGCCAAACTGATTATACAGTATTACATTTTATTTAGTTTTCAATTTTATTTACTCATGTTTTTTAACAATGAATTATATTTTCTTTATTCAAATGATTTAAAGTGAATTGGAAAGGGATCCATACACTTCCCAGGGAGACATTTCTGTCAATTATAGCAAATTAGAAATAAGTTATAAAATATTAAAAAGCGATAAATTTTTACAAATGTTTCGCATTAGCAAGTTATTACAGTTTAAGCCAATAATCAAAATAAATTAGCTTCAAAAAAGGGATCCCCAACTCCACCACTCTGGTTG
>JAQGAR010001212.1:0-10091 GCA_034697865.1 Oribatida sp.
CGATACAAGCATTGGATCTTTTGGTTCTTTAGGAAAGGCAATACTGTAGCAACTAGCATCCCTTCAAATTCAAGTACCTGATAGGTACTGAGACATTAAAAAGAAATACTTTGATAATGAAATAGAGTTTGTTTTAAATACTTTTATTTATTAATAAAGAACTGATGTTATAAACCTAATTTTGCATATAGTCAAGTTAAGTTTTCGAAATGGCTAATTTAAATTCTTGAATGAAGAGTAGCTAATAGGGTGGCTGGGCCAGGATAGATATAGAACTGATGACAATTTGTTTTCGATTAATTTAATTTAAATCACTTATAAACTGAAAATATAGGATCTATTCTACAACATTCTTGCTGATAGAGCCGTCGCCCGAACGGCAAACTAATAATCAAAGGCTTGAAAGAGAAGTGCAGCCGATAAGTGAGCAAAATACGCTTGGCCAGCCCTGCCAACAGATGAAACTCTAAAGGAAAGAACTCCAAGTGTAAGAATCGGACTAAGAATACGTGAATTCCTTACCCATTTGTTTGTATGATTTGAGGTATACTTTTTTCAAATTGCACGACAATTTGGTTATACTCTCGTAGAACGTATTCCGTAATTCGATTAACTTTTAGGCCTTCAATGCTTTTTACCTGTGGTTCAAAGAAAAGCCAAATGTGAAACTTTTTAGGAAACAAATAATAAGAACTGAATACTTACAGTTTTGGATCTGTCACTTAACTCTTGGTATTAATGAGAGTATCAGTTTTTCCCAGAATTACTCGTTTTTTCAACTTGCAAACGATTCATGTCTTATCAAATGAGTTTATTCTGAGACTGATATTGATATTGAAACAGGGAATTCAAAATTATTGTCAAAAATGAAAATCCGATCAAATTCTTGAAAACAGTTGGTATAAGAATTAAATTGTAACCAACCTAAATCCTATAAAATCCCTTCATAGGAGGCATTTTTGGACCACCCCCTTGGCCATGTATTGCCTATACGACTAATCAAATATTAACACCCATTGGAGAAATTATGTATTTGCTGAAAATGGTAATCTTTAGAAACAGAAAACTTATTAAATCATAAATCATAATAATTGAAGGGTCATCGCTTACCTTTTAGTCCAATTAATGCCACAGAATATCCCGAAAACGAGATATCAGAATACAAGAACATCAAAAGCTCGCAATTTCTCTCCACAAAGGAGACTGGAATGTCAAGATGGCTTCTCTTCAGTCGCCAATGCGACTACTCCACCCATTGACGTCAAGGCTATTTTCAACCAAATACGTAAAGCGTAATGCTTAACATTTAATACCATTTATGAGACATTCTCGACATATACGCATTTCTTCACCCCTTCTTTGTCGGACATCAAAGGTAAGACTAAATCTTTTTAAATCTCTATTCCTTTAATTTTCTGTTTGATTTAAGTTACAATTAATTTATTCTCGGGTACAAGAACATCAAATTCTCGTAGTTTTAACTAATTCCCGAATAATTATAAACTTAAACAAGAGCTCAATGTTTCAAACAAAGCTAAGTTTGCGCTAACATAATGGCTGCTCTGACTTCGGCTTTGAATAAAGAATTTGTTTCACAATTTTCAAAGATTAAGGGAATCGGGTTTGAAATGGGTCTGTAATGTGTTGTTTTGTGAGACTTCACTTTTGTTAAACATTGTTTTCTTTATTATATGCAATTCAACAGATTCTTAGTTTCGCAAATTCTTGGGGTTTTGACATATTATGGTGAGTGGCCACCAAAAAGTTCGGTTAAATACGTTTTAAATGCTTCTAACCATAAATATAGCGGGGTTTGAGCGTAGTCTATACCAGGTAAGTCCAAGCTCTGCGACTTAGGAAGAATAAGTTTTTTTTCGAAAATTTTGCAAAACATTCAAGGGGTATCAGTACAATGTAGTTCATATTTTCCTAATACCGGCTTAAATCCAGTTCCAGCGGCCATTTTGGCCAAAAATTACCGAAAAAAATTTATCAGCCGGCAGGGGTTCCCTAGAGTGCGACAGAGGCATTGTTCAGATATTTCGCCAAGAATTAAGTTTATTATGGGATGACCCACCTTGGAGATCCCTGCTCTATACAAAAGCATTGAACACAGAAAAGCCTTACAGAAAAACAGGCTTCAAAACAACAATTTTATACCAAAATACAATGTCATGGTCATGGCACTGCATAGAACTTTTTTGTAATAATGAAATTCGAGTGAAGGCCAATTTCTAATAGATTAAATAGTGTTATATAGGTAACTGTGAAAGAATAGCATTAAATTTTCCAGACACTTTTCAGCTAATTTTGCGCTAATTCAATTACCTTGAACTTTAATCGAGTATCAATTTATGTTTTCAAAAATGAATATTTAAAACTTAATCTCTTATCGGTTGATGCTATCGGTTCACAGTAATCGCTAGAAATTAAAACTCTTCTTTGGAGCATATAAATTATTCTTAATGAACCCACCATATTCAGTACATTTTTGCAAGATGCTTGTTAATATGTTAACAAGACCCGGTTAGCGCGCGCGCCTTGAGATTTCTACGCTAGCAGGAAAAAAGTTTTATTTAAAAAGAAGATTTATTAAATGTTTTTTTCAGACTTAATATCGAAAAATGAGTGAAAATAAGTGGGGAAAAGGTTTAGATGAAGATTTGGATGACACCGGAATATCATCTGATGGGCACAACAATCCCATAACCGGTGAAGACGTTTTCATTTGTGACTCATATTCTCAGAATAGATCATCAGAGAATCAGTCTTCGGAACGAATTGATGAAAGCATTAATATCGATAATATCAGAAGTCTTTATAATCATATAATGAATCTTATGGATTATATGTACTCAATTGAGGCTAACACTGACTCCAGAGAGAGTCTCAACGTTGAGATCGAAGGTTCAAATCTTTAAGTTTTAGTTCACTAAAATTTTATTATTTTTACAAATAAATAGTTCCCAAACCTATTGAAAGTAATGTTGAAAATCAATTGGAAAACTCTTTGGCCGAAAGAAATGATAGGTCATTGGAAGGCGAGTTTACTCCAGGAACTTCAGCTCAGAACGAGGAGTCGATTGATATTGATTCTGAGTCCTTTTTTGAGGCCAAAACCAATTCAAGAGAAAGTACTATTGATGAGACCGAAGATACAAATCTTTAAGTTTTAGTTTACTAAAAATTTTATTACTTTTATGAATAAATAGTTCCCAAACCTATTGAAAGTAATGCTGAAAATCAATTGGAAGACTCGTTCGCCGGAAGTAATGATAAGCCATTGGAAGACTGGGAGTTGTTTATTCCGGGAACTTCAGCACAATCTTCAAATGGACAACAATTGACGTCGGGTTCGGACCAGAAGCCCGAAATAAGTAAAAAACGTGGCCGACGCTCGCTGGGCAGGACAGCTGAACAAAAAATAGAAGCGATCAAGGCTACAAATAGGAAATCCGCGAAAAAACTTCGAAAGCGATATAATGAAGATTGGATAGAAATCTTAAAAGAGTAATTAATTTTTCACTATATTTTGGAATTTCAGGGGGTTTCCAGCTCTAACTAAGGAGATCAGGCAGGGAATAAAATTCCTCCCCAATTTAACGTTTTCTTTTTGCTGTTTTAACCGCATTTACTTTAATGTTTCTGTAGTTCTGACTAAAATTTGTTTTAATTTAAGAGTAAACGAATTGAGTGAAGAAAATGCGAGACTTAGAGAAGTGCTCGAATCCATTGAAACAGAAATTAATGAACTCAAAGAACAGTTAACACAAATATTCAATTTGGACGAAGAAACGCTGAATACATTTAGAGAGAGGTATTTCCATTCTGAATCAGATACAGATTCTGATTCGGATACAGCTGGAAATCCCCGGCAAACGACAGAAGCTGCCGATAATGGTGCCGAACCCATATAGCCAACTCTATCTATTGGACAGACTTCACGGAATTAATGTCCAGGAAAAACAAAGTTTACGAAAGACATGTTACGCTCTTAGGTCTGCTTCCCGTTCCTCTAAAGTTATTTCCGGACGAATCGGAGAAGCCATCGCCGGAAGACATAATCAGTTCCCAATTGAAACTAATTTTTTTTAAGAATTTCTGGAATTTTTAAGCAAATTTTAAATAGAGATTTGATTTGATATAAATAGTGATTTATATTTTACTTATCGCTGTATTTGTCTTTCGATATAATTATAAAAACAGAGAAACTGTTGGCATATATTAAATAATTTATAATAAAATGTTTTGTCATTTGAAGAGTCGATTCTGTATTAACTGTAACAAATGGATAGATTTAGTGGAACTGAGCATTAAAGGAGTGCTATTTATTATTAATAAGGGACAGGAAGATCTACAAAAACTCTCAACCCATAACCTTCTGATGAATTTTGTAAAAAAACGTTTCTTACCTTCACTTCTGTGGTTATTGGTATTTTGCGGATCCAATCTCTTCACAGACGGCTTTCAAATCTCTTATTCTGTTGGCGGCAATGGCTATAGTTTTCATATTCGATGCCGTTATTTACATGATTAAAATACCCGAACGATTATACTCTAACACATTTTACTATTGGTTTAATTCACATCAATTGTTTCGCATCTTCACCATTGTTAGGAATGTAGTCTTCTTCCACAGTCTTTCACTTATGGCTGAGATAAGACTTAACTTTCCTTTGCATACAAACAGTAATTCAACTTTTATTCAGTGAAATAAATATTTAAATAGATTTTCAGGAAATTATTGGAACGAATGGTATGAAAATTAGTTTCGATTTTCAAACATTCAGTGTTTTCACGAAAACCACTCAAAGATTACAATTAATTAATCGACAAATTATTCAATTGAGTGATAATCTGTTAAATCAGTGAACTTTTGAGAATCGAAAGCAACAAATGGATGAACAAAAGTTTGTGATCAGATCTTATATTTTATTGATTCAATACTTAACACAAAAATATTACAATCAAAAGAAGAAGTGGTAAATATGGCACAGCATGAATGCCAACGACTCAATGAAAAAATTATGCAAAACAATAGATGTATTGCTCGTTACAAACGATGTTTATGTTTCACTATTTGAAAATCCAAAACAATTGCACATTACCTAGCAGGAATTACTCCTACAATTATTGTCTCCAAATATTCCCGATTGAAACGATTGACTTCCATTAAATTCGGCGGTATTTCAAACTCACCGCCAATTCGCTCAATGAAGTCAATGGGACGGATCGGATGCCAACAAATGACACATTTGTGGATATATTCACGAGAAATGGTTATAACCAGATCATTCATAAATAGTTATTTATCGAGAAAAGCAATTAAACAGTTTACTAAATGATTCGATAGTTAACAACAGACATAACAAAGGGGTGAACAGAGCAAAACCCCGGACTAAAAATTGTAGAATTGCTTACAGCGCGGCCTTCAGATAGGCCTATAATTGTTTGTGGCCAATACAGCCGCCAAAACTAGGTTTAAACTGAATTGAGGACAATTTAAACTGGATTTAGCGGTAAAAAGGCGGTCATGGCACTAATGGTCTTTCTTATCTATCCCTAATCCCCTCCCTCATAGAATTTTGTGCAAACCCCTGTCCCATTGCAGTCGCTAATAGTATTAATCGGTAAATTTAGTTAATTAACTAAAACTGAATGCTCTGGTTATTACAAATGAGATTTATTATATTTGTATCGAGAAAATCGATATTCAAGTCATTTATGGCATCGGTTTCCTAATCACTAATGCATTGCAATCGTTGTCTAAACTCTCGAATCTGACGACAATTAATCTGAAATCCATTGAAACCGAACTCAAACTTAACAAGACTTTTGACAAATTTGGTCATTAATGGTCTAAAACTGCAATCAATTATTATAAGATAACATACCCATGACAAATGCGACAATCAAGAGTATAAGAGTAAGTACAGTTAATTAAGTAATTATGAAGTCAAGAGATTTCTTTTCGTAATTATTGCTTTTTCCGATTGAAATGTCGGTCAGAGCTCAGGTAAAGCTCAGCACATAATTCAGATTCATATATATCTTTAAGAATATAATCGTTATTTACATTATTAGAAAACTGAGCAATCAATTCATTGGCCTATTAATGAGATGGGCTCAACAAAAGTATCTAGACCATTTAACAAGCTTAAAATAGTAAATAATAATTATGGAAATCTTGTTAAATGGTTTAGACATTAGTATTGAGTTTTGCGTAATCGAGTACAACTTAATAATCTACTCTAGGCGTCTATTCTAGACCTAGATCAGATTAATAAGCCAATGAATTGACCACAAGTCTAATGGTTGCGAATCTCTAAATAAAAATCTTCTCAAAAAAAATGTGATAAACATTGAGTACGAGGAGAATAACTTGATAATAATTTAGTAAATTGTAGGCTAGTCTTAAACTCAACTATCAAATACCAAAAAAAGGACATTTCAATCGAAAAAATCTAATATTAATAAATTTGTTGAATAAATTTGTGTGTTTTGAAGTATCGACAAACAAACGGTCGGTTTGAGTGTCTCTAAGACTGTGCGGGCCTTTGTGCGGCAGCGACAGTATCGTACGGCAGGTATCGGTTAGTTGTGTTACGCTGTCTCTTATCCTTCCCAGCAGGACCTACAGTCATTTCAGTGAGAAAAGCACAGATTAGGTTAATATTTGTTTGTTTGAAAAGTTAGCGTTTGGTATGACCTAAGCATAAAGTCGCAAATAGCGGCAACACAGGACACACACACCCCCATTCACACCCCTCTCTCCCAGCTCTCATTCTAACCAATCACAAACAGTGAACACACGGTTTCTGACGCGATGCCAATGGTTTGTAAAATAATGATTTTTAACGGATAATAATTTATACGAATAAAAATTCTATAAAATATCACAGTTTTTGCATTTATAGCACAATATTTATAATTTATATAAAACTTCAAATCATAAGAATATCTTTCAATAATTTCAATGCGATTATCGGAAACAAAATAAAAATTAATAAATTAAGTTCTCGGTAATCGTGAATTCCACGGTAATCATATAAATTGCAAGATCAACTTAAACGACAGATTGTTGGCCGACAACACCTCTCACTTTCCTCAACAATCTGTCGAATGGATAAAATCGATGGCACCCACTCAGTGTCCATCAAGCAAGTGATCAAAAACTGACCAAGATTGCGCAAAGCAGTCGAATACTAGTCTTGCATATAACGAATAAAAACAAGTTCATCTTGCAACTTATATAAAATTAAAAATAAAAACAATAGAAAAGGATCTAAAAAACAATATTATCGGGTAAATAACCCACCGGTCGATGTGAGTGAGTCCATGACCGTAGTGCCCGAATGAGTGGTCGGATATTCAGTGGCTGCCAAGAGGTGCGCGTTGGAGGTTAGGTATTGCTGGAAGTCGTATGGCGAATATATAAGACTATGGTTGGGGTCAATCAACGGCGGCAGTCCGCTGCCGTTCATGTGAGCCGCACTGGTTGGCACTGAGAATTGGCGCGAACTGATTATCAGTGGCGCGCCTAATGGCGTCGAGTGAGCGTGACGTAAGGGAGTGGTCAACGCCATCGGTATGGGCGTCAACTTATGTAACTGATCCGCGTCTAAACCCAATTGCATACACTGTTCCACTGGACAAAAGTCAAAACAAACTAATTTAGAGGTAAACCCAACTAATTCTCGGGTGGACTCACTGTTTCGTTGGCTGCTGTCCCGATAGGTGCCGTTAATTATTGCCAATTCCATGAGTTGCCTCTTTTTAAGCTCGTCTTCGCCGTCGGTCTGAAGAGTCGACAATAATTGAGAGAAAGAAACAAAAATAACACAAATATTAAGCATTAAATCAGAGCTAAAAATAAGGTCAGGAAATGATTGATTGCTAACAATTGGTATAAGAAGTTTCTTAATCTCTTCGACTGCTCTTTGAATCTTCACATTCGCTCTATTGTTGGTGTCTTCGACTGTGATGAGGACATGTAGTTTATCGTTCAGGTGCTCCCAATTGGGTTTTCCACGATTCGCCTCTTCCTGTATGTCATAAAAGATTGAATTAGTTTTCACTTAAACATAAAAACCAAATCCATTTTAAACGAGACAATAATCACAAGAATAAGAGATCATTAATAGAGTTAAAAAACGACTTACACTTAAGCGTAGGAAAGACAGGAAAGTCATTAAAACATTATATACTTATCGGCTCCACATTAAAGGTAAGCATTAATTGAATGAATAGAAGACATGAGTCATGAGAATTGATATTTCATTAGAATAACAAATAAGAGATGATTCAAAGGGAACAGAAGGGAGTGACAAATGAATTTACTGGAAAATAAGGCCAATTGTTTACCTTTTTCTTGTCGCGCATCGAACCCCTTCCGCGAACCATTATTTTACAACCGGTTTCCTGTTCTAACTGTTTGGCAGTCATACCTCTCGGGCCGAGAATTCTGCCCACGAAGTTATACTAAAGACACAAATCAAGAGTCAGTTCCAATCGATTAGCAATTAATGGTTCAATAAATTCAAAACTAATTAACTATTCAATTGATATTAAAATCAATGGAAAACAAGCAATAAGAGTTAATAGCTTACTTCTGGGTGTTCCTCAACGGGCACATACACTTTCTCCTGTCGGGAGGAGACCTGTCCGTCGGGCTCCGGCAGAGTCATCGGCTTCTTCTCGACGCCATTGATTTGAAATAAGTTTTGGCGAACTTTATTGATCTCTAAGTTGAGCGACAATAAAACAAAAGACAAAAATAAGCCAAACATCCGATGAAAATCATTAATAAATCAATAAAATAGAGTAAAGCAATAAATTTGCGAATAGAAGAAGAAAATTGGAAAACAGTTATAATATATTGAGTGCACCACAAATCAAAAGACAATTTCGGAAACTGAGTTATTTTCAAAGCAATTTCGAGCACAACTGGAAAACAGTTTTCAACTATAGATTCAAATGCAAATCTCGAAGAATGGGACCAAAAGTTGTTTTATTTAACTTAAAAAATCAATTCTTCAGCAAATATGAGCCACAAATGCATTGAAAATCCATTTTTATTATAATTCAAATCAATTTTGTTGTTTAATAATCAATACATACAATGAATTTCTATTTACTAAACGAAGAAAAGCAATTCATTATAAAGAATAGGCGGGTAATTAACTGATGGAAACTACAAATCACACAAATCTTCTGTCAGAGGACTGAATCAAATTAAATTTATTCTGAAAAAGAAGTTAAAAATCCCCTCAAAACCAAACGCAAAGAATACAACAAAACTTAACGGAGATTTCATTTCCTATTCACAAAATAATCAAATTATTAAACCAATGATTATTCATAAAGTGTTGACAAAAACCAATTTTCAAAACTAACGGTAAGAATGGCTCAAAACCAATGAATGATGTGATAAAAGATTTGCTTATCATAAGGAAAGGCAATCAAACAATACATAACTGCGACCGAAACGAATCATTCAATCGATTCAATCAACAAAAGACTATAAAGCATATAATCCTTGGAAGTCAGAGGAAGGCATACTCCACTTTCCATTAAACAGAGAAACATTAAAGTGGTTTCAAATAAAATGTAATTCAACTTGCAATTAATACTGTAGAGTAGACATAACAAAGGTTTTCAAATAACCAGGGATTCATATTTCCAAAAGGTGTCTCATATTTAATATCAGGGAAAGCCACTAAATTCTAACAAGTTCACTTATCGGAAGAGCTAGAGATTAAACCCGGTAGGAAATCCTCGGTTAATGAGATTCTGTGAAAACTGCTGTTTTATTCTTGTTTGCTAAGCACTGAGAATAGGTGAGCTTTGGTAATGTCGCGAGAGTTGCCTTTCCATTGATAAGAATAATCAGAAGACTATAATAAAACATTTGTTTTGTTGTTATATGAATACCGAGCGATAATAAAACACAATTAGTGTTAAATAAAAGCCAAATGCAATCATAAATGTGTTACAAATTCAATACCGGAGCGAAATATTGAATGAAATTTGAGTGCCTCTCCAGAGTGCGACCGATTTCAAAGACACCTTTTGTTATCAATTGATATGAA
>JAQGAR010001213.1:0-10090 GCA_034697865.1 Oribatida sp.
TTTGTGACTTGTAACATAAATTTGTTCAAATATTTTTATATTGAATTATATTATGCAATATACAACTAAGGGGGGGGGGCTTGAATGGGATTGAGTTCTGTATTTAAAAAACAACTCCTGAACTTCTACAAGAAACACTAAACTGCATTCTTCACTGCATAGCTCAACAGCTACACAGGCAAATAAAATTTCTCAACTCTCTAGTTCGCCTCAAACCCTTATATCTTTGAGGATTTTAGTTAAATCACCCTTGGCTATAAGGTTTAATGAAAATATATTTATTGTTACAAATTTTCTGATTTATATATTAATAATCCACATGAGATAAATTGCGTAAAATTTTTTTCAAAGAGTTGAGAAGATAAATATTGTAACCACCCTGTAATATCCGCTTGGAAACAGGTGAATCATTTGTGTTTGTGACAATTGGCATTAATGTTCATATATGTTAATCTTATCAATAATTAGTAATTAGGATTAGATCTAAAATTTAATATCTTAAACATTTTTGGAAATTACACCTATAAACTCAAATGTTATTTATACAAGATGTCAAATACCCCAGATAAAACCCTTTATTGTGGATATACAATCAAAAATCTTAGATCTCCCTGAAAGCTTGGGAGCTTCTTCATCATTGCTTAAATGTTACGTCCCAATTCATTATAACATTCAAGCTCTGGGGCTTTAGGGGGAGTCTAGGATGGGAACATTACGTAATCTACAGCAGATTATCTAGTGATGGAGTCTAGCCTAGTAGTGTTATTGCAGCAGAAATGGTCAAATTTTTTCTATTTTCTGACAAAGGAAAAATTTATCAGTTTAAAATTATGTCAATGGAAAGATTCGCCGGTTGAAGTTTCAATTTTCTATAAACTTGAGTGGAAGAAATGGGAAAATTGTGGGAACCTTGGTGACAATGGTGTGCAATACAGCTCTCAAATTATATCTATTTTCGAAACAATATAAATGATATGAAAAAATAAGTGATATATTTATTTTGTCATAATGTCATTTCATATACACATTAAAAATAAATTAAATTTTTCTTGATTAAACTTAATCTTCAATCAACAATCTATATTATTTAAATTAAAATGGCTAAAAGTTGTAAGTATAACCTTTAAAATTAAATTACCTTACTTAAAAACTTATTCAATAAATAGTCAGAAAGACAGATTCATCATGTAAAACTTTGGCTTCAGAATCAAATTCTTTATTTTATCAATGCATAAAGTGTGACCCAGATCAATTACTCTATATTTGCAAAGAATGCAAAGATGATGGTGATCACAAGGACAAAGATTTAATTGTAGTCGAAAACATTGACCAGGTTAAATTTTGTAACTGCGGCGATGAAACGGGTAAATATGTTTGTGAAAATCACAAGAAAAACAAATCTTCAAAAGAGAAGCCATTAGTCCTTAAGAAGGAAGAGCTCAAAAGGTTCACAAAAATTCTTAAAATATCTGAGAAGACCATCGCGGAAAAAATTTCCATTCTAAATCAAATTAGACCTATAGATATGAAATCACACGAGGGCGAAATTATTAAACATTATTTCGATAATACAAATGCCCATGACTATAAAGATCTTGAAATGAAAAGGTGCTGGACCGTTTATCGCAAAGATAACGAGAAAATATTCGTTGACCGCGGTTACGATAAAACAAGAAGGATGCTTCTTTGGCATGGTACCAAAAAAGGAAATTTAGCAAGTATACTTGAAAATGGCTTCAGAAAACCTAATAAAGATGGTGTTAAAAATGGCTCAATGTTTGGAAAAGGTGTTTACTTTGCTGACCGCGTGTCAAAAAGTGTCCAATATGCTGACCAAGAAGGTTATGGTCTACTTTTCCTTTGCGAAGTGGCGCTTGGTTCAATGTAATTTTAAAATTTAAAAGTTAATTTTATTGCATTTATAAAGATCTTATTTTTATTGAAAGGTGGAGAACCGGCCTTCCCAAAGACTATGACAAGGTACCAGATGAGTTTCAGTCGATCAAAGGCCTTGGCAAGTGCATTCCGGACAAATCAGGTGAAACTAAGCTATATGACATTATTGTGCCCTCGGGTAAAACAGTGGACAATACTCATCCAAAAATAAAGTACTCACACCTCACTTACAATGAATATATTGTTTTTGACCCGGAAAGAATCCTGATTAAATACATTATATCTTTTAAGGTCAACACATCAAGCTGTTCAATTCAGTAGTTTAAATGCCTTTTTCAAAATAATAATGAAATTAAAAAAACTCTTTTAGTAATATATTCTTTTAAAGTCTTTACAGTCTTTTAAAAATTACATTCAAATGCTTTAAAATACAACACCTGAACTCTATATATTTATACTATAATTGAATGATTTTAGACCTTAATCAAATGTAAATAAATGTAAAAAGACATCGCTTTGTTTTTTAAACTTTTTCCACAAGTATATTAAACTATATTTATTTTGCAAGAGCACTTTATCTTATGTGATTTGTCCATAGTATACTAATAATGTAACTGAAAAGAAATTAAAGTAGAATGTCAGCTACATTTATGCCGAATTGTGATCCAAACAAATAAAAATCATTTATACATTAACTTTGAAATTGTAGATTTTAGAAATATAGAATCTGCTTCAGACAAGTTGTGCTGGATGACTTTTTGACAGCTTAAGAATATTCGTAATAAGAGAACTTGCCACAATGGTGGTAGTCTCTCAAACGTTAGAAAATAATAGGCTTCAACCCTATAGTACCTAAAACAACAACACTACAGCGCTATAGTTTTCAGTAAAGGTGCTAAGGCCCCTGCTACAAACCACTTTAGCGTTTTAGCATCAGTTAAATATATTATTATAAGTCCTATATTGAAGAAAAATTTTTGTTTGATTCTATTGTCAAGTTATCAGAAATGATCTATTTTAACTTAAATGTCAAGTATCAATTAATGTCTATTTAGAAATTATTTTTACGTCAAATTGAGCTTTCTTATCGATTGAGAACCATTAGAAAAGATTAATTCTTAAAGTTTATAGATAAACCATTGTGGGTCTCGGTTAACTTAACATGATCTTTATTAATATTTTGTTGTTTGCTTAAGATTAGAAATTTCTCCTATTATTCTAGCATTAAACCTTACATTAAAATATAGGTAATTGAAAACACTTAACAATGATGTGTTATTTTTGCATGATAACCTTTCTGCCAGCACCCCCTTGAACCAAAAATTCCTTATTAAGTCTGTCGAGGTCTCGGCCCGGTACCTCTTTGAATTTCTAGAAATTAGGAAAAAAGACCTTAAAAAGACCTTTGTGCAATTTGAAAAGTAGAAATATTTTCAAACAATTAAAGCACTTCAAATATTTTTAATCTAATTTTTATTAAACGAATCCAGATTACATACCTTTTAAATTGAAATATCAATCCATAATAATAGAATTTTGATAAATTAATCAATTTGTCAAAGTCCGCCATTTGAGGACAAAAACAAGTTTTAAACAGAATTGTGACCAAATCTAAAAGTACTTAAAATCCTAAAACTAATTTTATCCCAACGGTGATCAATCCAGATTGTATTTAATCCAGGAATAAATTGTTAACATTTAAAGGATGCACCTCAAGAGTGCCCACGGAACCCGACTTCAGGGGGTCCCTTAGAATATTTTTCAAGGGATATTAGGGGGTATATTGAAAATCGCGCAAGAAATTTAAAAAATTCAAGTGGGCAGTCAGAGAACGAAAACATTTTTTATTCCCTATCAAAATCATCCATGGGATATTTTACAAAAATATCAGGGGGTCCAAAAGACAAAATTTTCAGTGGGTATTTTGACCTATACCCTAGACCCCCTTGGTCACCACTTTAGTGCATGTATAAAACCCCATTCAAATCCAGTTTCAGCTCCAGTTTTGCAAACTTATGGAATGCCAGATATCCGATAATAATTTAAACCTTGATCTTCAAGTGTTGTTGTTAATTTTTGAGTATGATATAAATTTAATTGTAAAGTTATCAGGTAAAAATAACAGATATTATTGTTAAGTTTTATCATGCAAGTACAATGCTAGAATCATACGATAGTTTTATATCTTCAGCAAATAAAAAAGTATTAATCAAGACCACAACAGGTTAATCGTGACCCACAATGGTTTTTAATCTATAAACTTCAAGTCTTTTCTATTAATTATCAATAATTGATAAGAAATACAATTTCAACACTAAAATTATTTTATTAAGAATAAGATAAATGTTTTTATGCAATTCATTTGTATTTGTTATTATTAAAAGTTTTTTGAAAGTGAATTTTGAAGTTTTAAAACAATATCAAGTAAGTTAATTCTTTTTATTTTACAATTGTTTAAACTTTAACTATAAAATGCAGGATGGGAAATTTTCTACAGCCCAACAATAGACATCCCAATTCGAAAGTTAATTCTGGATTTGATGGTAATAGAACAGTACACAAATCCCTACCACCACAGAATAGACATAACCAATTTAAAAAAGGCTCATCTAGTTCTTTCCGATATCCCAATAAAACTACTACCCCCACCAACCAAACCCATCCGAGTAACAACTTAAAAACTTTAGAAAATAGTTTACAAAATCTACCATTGTTACAAGATTATCTCAAAGTTAACAACAATATATATGTTTTAAAGAGAAATCTACGAAACGCAAAATATGTAAAATCACCAAAATATGTCCAAGATGATATGCATATCTACATGCCATTATCAAAATTCATAACAAAAAATAGTTTGTTAGGAAAACAAATGAAAGTACCTTACTGGAAACAAATTGAAAATGCACTAGAAAAGCCATTTAGAAGAACACGAGACTTGGAGGACGCAATAAAGACTTACAATGTTGATTTGCGTAGATTTAACTTCGATGTTCTAATAGAGCTTGAAAGGACTAAAGTGGTTGAATCTTTTCAAATAAAATTAAAGAACATCGCTAATTTGGCCCTTAAACTGCCTGATTATTTTGATAATTCGATACCACTTCTGAAGCAAAACAAAAATTCTGCGATTGTTTTGGACCAGATGCAAATAGCTTGTCTTATAGCAAATGGATTCTTCTGTACATTTCCTGACAGATCGAATCAACGAGATTGTGAAAAATTGCCCATTTTCAATTTTTCAAAGTGAGTGCAATATTGAAAATTTCATTGTTAACTTTAAAATTTAATTTCAATTCATAGCTTATTCAGTAGTAAAAGCTCTGAAGATCTGAAACTTAAAATTGAGAAAATAAAATGTTTGCTCAATTATTTCAGAAGAGTCTTGGCAAATGCGCCAAATGGAAAAGTTAGTTATCAAAGGAAATGTATTAAGGAAAGTAGTGTCGATTGGAGAAATTCGACCAAGAACTTTACAAACTTGAATGTCCATCTTAAAGGGTCAATAGAGGTTGAAGGAAATCAATTCAGCGAGGTTGATTTTGCTAACAAATTTGTTGGAGGCGGAGTAATTACTTCTGGATGTGCTCAAGAAGAAATACGGTTCCTTCTTTCACCAGAACTTATTGCATCAAGGTTATTTACAGAAGAACTCCTTGATAATGAATCATTGATCATTACAGGTATAGAGCAATTCAATAGTTGTTCCGGTTATTCTAGGTCATTCAAGTTTGTAAGTGACCACTATGATAGTAAACCAAAAGATACCTGGGGAAGAAAATTGTCTCAGGTCATTGCAATTGATGCGATTAATTTTAATGAAAATGAAAACAACCAATACGCTAAAAGTTCAATTGATCGGGAGCTCAATAAAGCCTATTCTGGTTTTTTCTATGAAGATAACTATACTGCAACGAAACCAGCTATAGCTACCGGCAAATGGGGGTGTGGTGTTTTTAAAGGCGATCCTTATTTGAAATGTTTAATCCAAATGATGGCGGCTTCAATGGCGGGAAGGGATTTGGAAATCTTCACGAATAACGACCAGATTTTATGCGATAAACTAAAAGTTTTTTATCAAAAATTAATATTCAAAAATTTGAGTCAAATTTATAAACATATGATTACTTATAAACCAAATTCGAGGGAAAATATCCTTGATTTTATTTTTTCAAAAATTCAATTAAACTAAAATTGCTTTCATAGTACATCTATCTCATTTAATTTTGATTTACCTGGACATTGGAATTAAAAAGAATGGTTATTTTATTTTGTTTTTTTGTCTAATTTTTGTTAAACTTATATCAACATTAAAAAGATTACAAAATATTTAAGTACATAAAAATGTATATAGTTTTTAGTACTGAAATTTAATTATTTTAATAAAATTAAATTTAGACCATGTTAAAAAGTTATATCCATTTAAAATTTTAAATATATAGAAAAAATATTCATGTAAATATCCCTTGGGTAAATTTTACATGAATAAAGTGCTCCTTAGTTATCCTTGAACTCTATTAAAAATATTGTGCATAGCTAGAATTTGGAATGTGCTTATTATTCAACATTTTAACAAAAAATAAGGTTAATTTTCCAAATCCCACTCTTCTCTGCCAAAATTTCTGCCATAAGTATACTAATATTTTTAGTGATATGACACTCTCGAATTTCGGTAGGGTTGACGAAGATCGTCAAGGTTAGTGAGGGTGTGAAAAATTTTCTAGGAGAGTGTTTTTGAACAATTACTGTTTTTACATTTTTTTTCTTTTAATAATTTTCTTATCATCGCAAAAAGTTAGCGGTTTATACGTCATACATCCTTGGCTCAATTAGATATAAAATGATAGCCATACCGATGCTTCTGTTTAATGCATAAGTATAATAGATATTATAAATTGTCTAAAAGTATTAATTTTGAAAAACATAGATTCAAATAATTTAAAAAATGGATAAGTTAAACAAGGTAAGCGTACAATTATTTTGTTTTAAATTTTACTTTTCAAAACATTTTCATTAGAATCAGTCATAGAATTTTTGGGTTTTAACATGGCTAGATTCTGATAACTTTTCCTCTTTATTTAACCCTTGAAACAATATTATTCAAACAATATTTCAGGAGAAAATTAACTTCTTTTTGAGATGAAAGGCAGCCGTCACCATAGTAACGTTTTCAACTTCTCCCTTGACCGAACCTTACAAAATAATATATGAAACAACGATCCAAGCTCTGAGACTCTAAGGGGTCTATTGTAGGGGTCCGCCATTTTATTTTTTCCGGCTAAAAAGCCCTTAATCCTGTTATATAAACTTTAATTCTGGTTGAATTACTGTATTGAATTAATATATAAAATTCATAATATTATTATATAAATAACCATTTGATCATTGAAAATTTTATAGCGAGAACAATCAATAAAAATTCCAGAGCCAGATTATAATCTAATTACATTGGAAAACCTCGATATAAATAAATCTGATGACTCAATTGCTCCAAGTTTATCACAAGAAGCAAAAAATACTTCAAATATTGAAAATAAAAATGAATTTTTCACAATCGAAGAATGTCAACCAGTAAAAGAGCTTAGATATCGGATGAGAGATCCAAAAGTTCATATATTCTTTAAAACTGAGGCAACTCACCTCAACTCACCCTCTGGACCACTTCCACATCCTGATTTCGATAGAAGCCAGCTTTTGCCTGATGATTCCAATTTAAGAGTAGTTCTTCCATTTTCAAGAAGTAATAAAAAGGAAAACAAGAACTGGCATGGTAAGACCATCTATAACTGGGAAATAATGACTAAAGAATTGCCAAAATTGACTGATTTAACAAAAATAAAGAGTGTTATCGAAAAATACAACGAAGAGATCAAAGACTTTGATTTTTCAGTTTTTATTGAATTCTTTGAAAACCCACTAATGTTTGATGGATCAAAACAAATATTGCAAAAGATAATAAATAGTTGTCTTATGTTGTGTGATGAGATCACAAAGTCCCTTCCACTTCTAAGGCAGAATAACTCGGCGACAATATACCTTAGTAGAAAACAAATTGCTATTATACTGAGCAATGCGTTCTTTTGCACATTTCCTACAAAAACAACCAAGAGTCAAATGTGTGGTCAATTTAATTTTGCAAGGTAAGATATTTTATTTACATTAATTTAAATTAATTGTCCAATAATCCCTCTAGTTTATTTTCAAGCGAATCCTCAAAGGATAAGGAATTAAAGCTTGAAAAATTGAAATGTATCATGAACTATTTCAAAAATGTTCTCAAAGGAGATGCAATAAAAGGTGTTGTTAGTTTTGAAAGACGATCCATTTCAACCTTCCCTGATTGGCAAAATTCAGTGAAAGAATTTGCTCCCATCAAATTGGAACTACAGGGCAAGATTGAAGACGAAGGACACGACTTTTCTGAGGTTGACTTCGCAAATAAGTTTGTGGGCGGTGGTGTTCTTGGCTCGGGAAGCCTTCAAGAGGAGATTAAATTCCTAATTTGCCCGGAGTTAATTGTATCAAGGTTATTCACAGAATACCTCGAAGATAATGAAGCTCTAATAATTACTGGATGCGCTCAGTTTAATAAATATCGGGGTTATGGAAATACGTTTAAATGGGATGGCAATTTCAAAGAAACCGCCAAATTTGATAATCTAGGCAGAATTCAGCAGCAAGTCATATTAATAGATGCGCTTCATTTTAAGCCCGATCAGAAAAATGAACAATATAACGAAAAATCTATCACCAGGGAAATTAACAAAGCTTATGTGGGATTTGTCGATTATGTAGAATATAAACATGGCCGTAAACCTTCAATTGCCACGGGCAAATGGGGCTGTGGTGCTTTTAATGGTGATCCTTACTTAAAAATACTTCTTCAATGGATTGCGAGCTCTGAAGCAGAGAGAGGTTTAATTGTCTACACATTTAACGATAAAACCTTAGTGGATCAATTCGATGACCTTGTTAATCTAATAAAAGAAAAGAAGTTAAGAATCAAAGACTTGTATAAAATTATTATCGAAAATGAATATAACCCCGAAATTCATGAAAATTATTCACAATTTTTGAAAAGCAAATTAAATAAAATCATTTATTTGTAACTAAATTTGTTTCAAATTATATTATCATAATCATTTTTATATTTCAATTAAATGTATTTGAACGCTAATAGATGAAAATGGTGGCTTTCTAACTCCTCTTAGCCATCTCTGTTTTACCCTGATATTTTACCAATTTTACAGGAGATTCCCGACGAACTCAACTTTAGGGATTATTTGGAATAACCCGTTTCCGCATCACTGTTCATTAGGGTTTTTTGCCAGGCCGATCTAATAAATCAAGCCTTATTTCTTTTCTTTTAATGGTACATATTATGATTCACATCCGAAAGATGTCATAAAATTGACATTTGAATGTAACATCAATAATCTTATCATTGCATTTCATTTCACCTAGGAACAATCTTCGAATCAAACGAAAGATTAATAAACAACAAATATTTCATTTGATTTAGTTGAATATTTTTATTATTTCAACTAGTACCAATAAGAAAATTTAATTTAAAAACAAAAATCAATTTTTAAAGTTTCCAAATGAGCAGAAGACAAGAAGAGGAGAAAAGTGACCGGGTTAGAATTGAAAATGAAGATGAGATCAGAAAACAAATTAGATTAAAGATAAGGGAAAGTATGCAAAGGAATGGCAACAAAGGTTTCGACGAGAAAATGAAAAAACAATTGAAAGACGACATTAAAATGAAGTTGGTTAATCTTCCAAAATAGTGAGTATTTCACAATTTATCACAAGTTTGACAGATAAGTCGAATTAATGAATTCCTTGAACAATGTTCTTAATTTGTAAAACTTGTATCCATGTGTTAAGCGATTCATTTGATTCCCGGGAAAAGAAATCAACAAATGTACCGTCTGAATTTACAGGCCCAGGGCCATCATATCAAAATCAATACAATGATGAACAAAACTTTCAAGATCAATTAAAACTGGCTATCGAATTAAGTAGAATGGACTTGCAGCAAAACACAGGTTTTTTATTTTAATATTGTATTTAACATTCATTACAGTAATTAAACTTTGATTTTCATAGATCCAAAAAACTATTTCATATGAGTCTTGTGATTCCAAAAACTATTTCATACTATTGTTGTGAATTCGAAAACTATTTCACT
>JAQGAR010001214.1:0-10079 GCA_034697865.1 Oribatida sp.
AAACAGTAACATTCCCACATTGGCCTCAATACGCCTCATATAATTGAAAATTGCACCCAAAGTAGAAATTATCTCTAAATGACTCTTCATTACAATAATTGACTTCAAAATGTCAATTGGCTTTTCATGAGATAAAAATGTCGATAATTAAAGGCATTGTTTTATTGACGTCAGATTTCAAATCATTCTTTGATAATAACTATTATAATCTATAAATCTATTAATTTGAAATTAGATGCCAGTGTCCGACCGGCACCCGATGTGTACGACATTCGGACGACATATCGATCTCTGCTTATGTACATCGATGTCGGCCCGAACTCGAATGAAAAGGCGATTATTTTGTTCCTTAAATCATTAAATGCTTAAAATTAATCACAAGTATTTTAAGCCAAAGAAATCGACGTTCCCTTCCGTTCCATTACATTAAATAAAATTATTTATCGAAATATTATTTTCTTTTTCAATTGTTTTTAATTATGATTTAGATTTCATTACATAACTATATATTACATAAAAATATTAACTTATTATTAATTGATTTTTTGACTCTAAATATAATATAAACATTGAATATATTATCAGAACTTTAATGAGTTTTTCGAGTAAACCATTGTTTGGAAGTCTTATATCACTTATTATTTTATATTTAATAAATAGTGATATAAATGGATATAAAATAAAATAAAATCTAATTTTCACGAAAATTTCAATAAATATTTACAAAATTGTTGTCAAAACTGAAATAATTGCGATGAAAATTGAGTTAAAATATATTTAATGAATGATTGGGTGTGGAAAAGGTTAAGAAGTGGTGGCCGGAGCCACGACTTCCAATTCAGTGTTCTTTTTATCACTTTTTGCTTTAAATGAAAAGTACTGTTTCCTAATCTCAGTCCAAAACAATAAACTAAGAACAGTGTGCGGACCTAATCGTAATAGAGATGCCGACCATCCCTTATAAAAGCCTCGAATTCCTTCAGTAGTCGCTATTTTGTACATACAGTTCAGAATTCCAGAGTATCTAAGTCCTCGACCAGTCTTTTGATCGACCGGTTGATTGTAAAGTCGGGTCGAGACTACATCGAAAGGAGTCATTGACAGTGTGACTACCATTCCGCCCAACATCGCTGCCGCTAAAGAATTGAGAAAACTATCGGCCGGAAAGAGCTAACAATAGTTTCAAAGGTATCAATTGTAAAGATATCACAAAATCAACGCTCTGTCCAAATATTGGACTTTTAGTACTGACCTTGGATTTTGAAATTATGCTTTTGGCCGAAGAGAATGTCGACAATTGGATAGAACCACCAATCGTTACGCGAGTCATGGATGCCGTACATCCTCTCCAAAGGCCTAATATACCGTATTGTTTGAATATGGAGGTCAAAGCCCTAGTCATAGATGAGTGCGGATGTTGATGACCAACCGCTATTTTGGCCTCTGAACGGGACTGCAAATGGGTCTTAACCTATAGGAACGCATAACAGTGATGTTGAGAATTGTATTGAAATAACTATAATTCATTTAAAAGTGTAACTCAAGCAAAATAACATTACATTTGTATGAAATTCTTATTCTTAACAAAAGAAGTTTTTTGGTATTCATTTAACGCCAAAACTTATGAAATATTAAACAAATGATTCAAAGAATTTCTCGGTTTTAAAATTCGACTCAAATACAGAATTAATGGGAAAATTAGAAAATAAATCGACTCAAAAAGCGATAAATCACAGGAAAGACAAAGTGCCGATTCATAACATTCTTGTAAATCACTGTTTTTATTCTTATAGGAAAATAATGAGCCCTAAAATAGATTTGCAGTCAATTGTCTAACGATGGCATTCAATAGACTTATTTTGTAGAATATTTGCTCCAAAAGTTCCAAATTAAACGCATAATTAGATTTAAATAAAGAATTGTATGCATCGATAAAATTGTTTTAAATATTATCGCTTTTATTGAGAACTCCTCGAAAATGGCATTTAATCTAAAAGTTGAGTACATTTGTTATAAAGGGAACCATTTGGTGATGACTGCAGTGGTTAAGTGAGAGTCCCCTCCAATGCTATCAAAACTGATAATTAATATCAATTTGAAGCCAATAATGAGTAGCGAAACAAATACTAAGTATTTCGACATAAATTAGAAATCAGTTAAACAATAACCCAATTATTTGATTATCAAAAGAGAAAAGCCATCGGAAAGCCATTGGAAAGCCTTCGAAAAGAGATTTCACACCAAATAATTGATTTTCAAATTAAATAAAGTTTTAGTAAATTTAGAGATTAAGTGAATACCAGATAAAAAGGACTTCCGAAGAAAGAGCCGACAGCACTGGACATAGCTCCGAATAGGACACTTCTATGAAAGATGACATCGCCCTTGGTATTTCTGGTAAGTCCGAAGTTGTCAAAACACTGGTAGGCTCCGAATCTTACGCCGTTCATAATGAACTGGTACCACATGGCCGGCACCAAACCCTTTTGAAGTGCGCCAATCGACTCATTGGAGGCGATCGCGTAAAACGCGTGAAATACGTTCCGATAGTGAACCACATATTTGCCCCGACTCTTAAGCTCACCCTGCAGTTGTATCCGAGTCTTTACCACTTCCAACGGGTTTGTTATTATACCGGCACAGCACGCGCCCACACCTCCCATCACAAACTCGTCTATTCTAAACATTACTCTTCTCTTCACTTCACTTCTTTAATATTTATTAACAAATTTACTAAAATTTAATTTCTAAAACAAAATCTCATTTTCACATCAAAAGTATTTGTCAATCAAATCATTAATAAAATCCGACAAATCATGCATTTTGTGTGCGAACCCTTTAAACGATAAAATTTAAATAAAACTTAGAGTTAATTATAATTAGATCTTTGATTAAATATATCGCAATTTAAGTACAGAACTGGTTTTGCATTCATTTTACACATGTTTTCAAATCACATGTTTTTTTCGACTAAATTTTTTCGCGTTTATTAAATATTTCCATTATTTTGAACTATTTATTAATAGGTGTCGACACAGACCTCAGACACAGAACTCATTCTTTGATTCATATTTTACTCAAATGAGTTTATCCCTTAATTTTAACAATTCAAAAATTATTTATTAATTATTTATAAAAACTATCTTTGAGAGTATATGGAAATATTGATCATTCATTATACCAGGATTTTCTTTCTTGTTTTTTAATAAAGAATTCAAAGTAATTTGAATTTATAGTTTCAAAATTGATGTAAAATTGATGAGCTAAAGAAGTTTACTCTAACAGCAGTGCCTTCCAAGAGGTGTAAGGGGCAGTTTTCGAACTCAAGGAATATCTGGAGCAGAATAATTGTATATTGGAAGCCCCATCTTGTTTTTTTACAATTAAAAGATATATCTCGGTTAAATACAGTTTAAGTTAATTATCGTTGTTTTGGTTTAATTAATCCAAATCTTATTTACTAAATTAGGACTAAATGTGCGAAACAATACTCTAATTATCTCAATTTCATTTACCTTGGCTTAAACTCTAGGAGTAAATCCTAATTTAAGCTTAACGTTGCTTATCGATCATTTAAAAATAGATTACTAAAACAAAAACTATGTACGAGGTAGAGGCTTTTTTAAAAATCATTTTTTGAAAGTTTTCTTGAAAATCCCATTGTAAATAATGTTCAGTCCTACTTCACCGAATACTATTTCACGAATTCGAATTAAAAGCTCAAATTCAAGGCCTTATTTAATGGAAGATATTTTATGATTTAAGGCAAAATAATTGGATGGGAAGCTTAAATATTGCATTGAAGATTCTGCAAAAACAATGTAACATGAATAGAAATTTAAAATTAAAGTGAAGAATAGAAAGGAAGTTATGAAAGATGAGCGAATTCAACTATCCAATTTTATATTCTTTTATAAATCAAATAAATTTCACCTTTTAATAAATGCTTATTTTATTTTATTCATCAACAGTTTTTACTGTAAATTCGCGAAACAATACTTCGTGTGTAAGGAATTCGCAAAATAGGATTCGGCGAAATAGGCTATAATTAACGAGATTTAATTGTACGTCTAATTATACAAATCATATAAAAATAATCATTAGTTTTGATAAGATTTGACACATTTTTACTAATTCTTAGTAAATATGCAAACATTAGATAAAAGAAGGTTTTAGTCTTCACTCAAATCTAATCCAATTTTATTAATCAAAAAAGCGTTCAAATTAAACCAAAATCACTAAATTTACCCGCTTATGAATGTGCCCTGAAAAAAAGGTTTTGTTCCAGAAACCTAACCAGAAAAATTAGTTCATGTTAATAAAAGAAACATATTCCCAGATGGACCTTTGCTAATAAAGACATTTGAATTTTAAACAACATTTTAAAAAAATCTTTTTAAAATTCTTTTTTAGGAGTTATTGGGTGCCTTCGTTGGGTTTAACGCATAAAACTATAAATTACATTTTGAAAATTTAGTGAAATATGGAGCGAATAGTCTCATGACATCGACTTTCAAATAGAAATAAAATAATCATCGATTAGTTGCGACAAAATTAAAGGACAACTCATTATTCAAATCCATAGAATTATAGCAAACGATAACTTTTGTTTATAAATTATCACTCTTTGAGATAAGGCCTTGCTCAGTTCAAATATTATCGGAAATCGAATACAAAATCAATTCTCTGTTTAGTAAACAGTGTTTACTAAGTTGGAAAATTTTCCACATTTATTTAAAGATAAAATATTGAAATGCTTTTCTAAAATTTGGGTCCCATTTGTAGTCATAGTATATCTTATATTTCTTACTCTGGCCACTGACCACTCAAAATAATCTTTATCGATATCCCCAATTCAAAAGAAGGGTGAATTAACACACCTCTGGACACATTACTGGTATTCAATAAGAGTATTAAAGAGTAATATTTTGTTTATTAATATTCCATAAATATATATGAATTCATGCAATAGTGAAACGACACATTCAATCCTGTTTTCACTCGTCATTACTCTATTGAACAACTGTTTGTCCGATCATTTCATTAAAGATTTCACTTTTCATAGACTCATAGACGGTATGCGTTTATATCAATCAAATGGCAAAACTAAGCTAATATTCAGTTGGAAAATGCATTAAAATGATTTTAAATGTTTTTCTTTTGTAACAAATGCTTAATCATTAAGCGCTGCCAATATTGGGATGACTTGTGAAAAGTTTTAACAAACTCAATTATTTATAAAATCAAAACATCAAAAATAAGTTTCATAACGAAATTATACGCTTTTATACAGTTTTTTGTGAACTACTTTCCCAACAACTTTAGACCAGTTTATGTCTGAATGACATTCAAATATTAGCCAATAATTACATTTGATATAACTTTTGGAAATTCAATTTTCAACGCTTTGTCTCTCAGATAATATCACAACATTTTTCGCTTCGAATTAGTTTATTATTATTTACAGAAAAATTGCAAATAATTACTACTCTTCTATACCTTTGAATGAGAGGATAGACTGAATAGAGTGAGTCCTCACAATCGGTGTCAATTCTGGCAATCGTTTCAACAAATCAAAAGTTTTATTGGTGGGGGAAATACATTACAGTGAGGGGAATGTAATATAAAATAATAGCTTTTCTGACACAAACTTTATTCTTCTATTTTCTAATAACTATTCGACACTTATATATGTATTTAACGTTCGTTTTTTTTATTTAATCAATTTATTATAAGCAGTTGATGTACCTTGCTTTCTAAGTGCTTTCTAACTGGTAATTTGAATTTTTCTTACCATTAATTGGGTGTAAACTCGATTTTCTCTATTTTTAAGTCTCAAAAATAAATTTCAATTTAATTAATTATTTAAATAATGTTTAATAGATTTGATTTCGAAGAAAGGCAAAGCAATGGTTGTTTTCAATGGATGCCTACCGCCGGTCAGCGCTCCACCATTCACGATATGGACCCCACACTCACCATGCTCATTTTTATCACCATTATCTAGTCCATCGTGTTCGCCAACAGCGACATTTCCAGCCCTTCCCATTGCAAGTCCGATCTCAGTGTCCCCACTCAATACTTATGGGTCGAGTGTCATAATAACTCCAACCTCTTGGAAGCAGTCATAGTAAGCTTACCTTTTGTTTGCTAATTCATCCAAATTAATTTATTTAGATGATTTAATGAATTGAGATTATGATCAAGCATAAATAAAATCCCCCTTACATTACATTTATTTTAAACATTTAAAACTAAGAATTAATATTATTTTATATATTTTTCAAAAAAAATATGCACTAATTGATTAATAGCGGAAATTAAGGGTTAAATACTTCAAAGAGTTAATTATTTAATGTTTAAAAATTTTACTAAATGTTTACTTTGTGGGCAATTATTGAACTAAATTTTAGTCGGAAATATTTGTTCGAATATATTGAATGTTATATAATAAACCTTTTTTTCAGACGAGTAAATAATTTAAAACATTTTTAAATTTCAAATAACGGATGTTATCTTGAAATTTTGACTATCCGGCTAACATCATTTCATTAAAAAACTTTAATAGTTAATCACAAAGGTAGATAAGTTAAAAAATTGAATTATGAAAGAAATTTTAGAAATGTGTCGGAAGCAATCGATTGAATATTTAATCTGGGCATTTTGAAATTTTTCAGTGGTATGGAACAGGTGTGGCTCTCAGAGTTCCATCGATTGTTTTGCAATTACTACCAACAGGCTTGGATTCTGCATCCGGTAGAGCACAAACCCGTCGCCAATAACTCTTTGCATGCTTTTGTTGATTCGGCAAAAGTCAGGTTCTGTTGTGATGTAAGAAACTAATCAAAGGTTCAAAATTTGTTTAAAATTAATTTTCCAAACAAGAAATGTGGTCATGGCTGGACATCCATGAAAGGGAGAGTAGTATTTTGGTTCGACTTATTATCTCCCTATTATTCCAATGGTTTTGTTGCGTTTAAACTGTATGGCCAACAGTGCGATAGATGTAAAAATGATAGTTATGAGCAGGCGATGTGGTATCCCGAGGAAGTCTGTAAAGTAAGTGCTCTTTTTTTGTCTCAATCCTCAATAAAACAATGACTACTTATTAGGTGCTGACCAATCTCTATAATAGAGTGGGACAAATATTCTATGGTTTCTATCAGCCGCCCATTGAAAAAATGAGGCGTTCGGGTAAACCACGAACTCCTCATAACAGTGACTTATGTCAGGCCTGCAAAGACGGTCTCTGCGCTGACAGAAAATGACATCAATTGAATAAAATTTCGCTTTCAATCATCACATAAGTTATCATAATTTTTAAACTGATATCAGTTTTGTTGGCAATTAAGTTGTTATAACCATTTTGTGTAAAAGTCTACACATATTCCACTCCTCAGTTCCACCGCAAAGATATCTCTCAATGGAATGGTTTGTTTGACTACTAATTACAAGAAAACCTCTGGGTTTCTGCCGATAATAAATATGATAACAAATTGCGTTATAATTACTGCATTGCTTACAATCTCTCCTCAATTAAAACGACAGTCATTTGTGAAGAAAATGAAAGCAAAAAATTCTTGTAATGTTTGATAATATCTTTTATTATTAAGTCATAAATTTTATTACTCATTCAAATTGAATGCTCTTTGAAATTAATTTATATTTTTTAATAATTCAATAAAAATACATTAAAATTAGGACTTGGACATTTTCTCAATTTGAAAGCACAGTGTCAATCAACGCACAGCACTCTCATCAATTCAAGCTTCTTAAATCTGTTTCTGCCCTAAAAATTCATTTTGTGTTTTTTGTGTATCTAAATTATCTTTAGTTGTTTGGTTCACATTATGGAATCGCAAGCCATTGCACCTTATTTGAAAGGCTCACATGAATTCAATGAAATTATTTAAAATTATTTAAAGGACCTAACTTATGCTTAAGAAATATTACTTAAGAAATGATACTTTGCACAATGTTAATTGCATCGCAGAAAAATAGTAATTCGGGTAAGCTTCATTATATAAATGTTGCTATAGATTCAATGAGCTAGATCGTTTGATCGTCTGATTTTTGGTCTAATAGTATGTCTTGGTTAACACTAAAAGAACTAAATCATAAACAAAATAAAATTTACATTAAATTAAATTTTTATGGAAAATTTTGGCCAACACTCTAAATCTCAAAAAGGTTGCATTTCCACAATATGTACACATGTACTAGGTATTATAGCATAGATAGCATATGTATTCTTAATGCAATTACAGGTAGATTAATTAATTGCAATTAAGATTAATTACAGGTAGATAGATTAATTATGGTTAAATTTATTTTAAATCTTGGTTAAATGTTGGCCATTTTCGCGGGAGATGGCGGACAAATGATTATCGCTTCGGTCATTTTAAACCACCGATGGCTCAAATCTTAGGGGGGGTCACATTCAACTCTAGGGGTTTTACTTAACCCGTGGGCTTTGGCAATCCTTTAATTAATAATTAAAATTTCCAATGATCATTACGTTCATTTGTTTTTGCTCATTTTAAAGGTTGAAAATTAAAAAGATAGGTGCCAATCGAACTTTTATTTTGACTCATGGATAGTTCAATTTAAAACATTTTAATACACGATTTAAAAACCATGATGAGGTTAAAATTATTTAGTAATTTAAAATTGACACTGTCAACTTAACAGTCAAAGTCACTTACATAGCTGTTACTGGAATTTTGCAGTTTTCCTTTGATTTTATTAGTTATCATTGATAATTTACTATTTATTAATCAAGTTTGGAAAGAAAAACCCTAGATGTCTAAATTTTAAAGTATAGAATGGAAATTACAGGCATTGACTGGTTGAAAAATTGGGTATATATGACATATAACTTTAATTTATTTGAATTGTTTTCGGAATTTTTTGAGTTTAAATCCAAGTTCTCTTTAAATTGACGATCAATAGTTTAAGGCTTTTTTGTCATTCATGAGCATATCTGGGGATTGTATCATGCACAGTTCATAAATTAATAATTTAAAAGTATATAAGAGTCGATCAGAAACTCATTTTATTTTATTTGAAATTCGATCTCAAACTGTTTTAATACAATTTTTATTATTTTATTCACTTTTGAAACAATTTTAAGTAAAATCACTAAATATAATGTCTTTTCTTAAATGTGTTTTTTGTGAGTTTTTTTTAAATTATTTATTTATTTTTATTAATTATTTTTAAATCAGTTCTGTTAGCACTGGTGGCAGTACTTCGGGCTCAAGAAATGGAACCGATGGATGATATGGATTTAGAAGAAATAGAGGAGTTACCACCAACCGAATCATTAAATGCTGAGCCCATAACCAACGAAGAATCAAAAGATCAGATGGAAGATTTGGTTGAATCTGATGTCACGGGAAACGACGAGTCCGAGTCGATGGCAGATATATCCAATGCAATGGAAGGAACGCCTAACTCGGTTTCAGAAAGCACTGAAGTAAAAGTAGAAAACAGCGATTCGGTGCCCGAAGTGTCTCAAGCAAAAGAAGAATCATCTGACTCAAATCCAGAGCCGTCTGACCCAACCGAACAACCCATTGCAATAATTTTTGAAGAAATGGAGGAGCGCTTAACCGTAACTGAATCTTTGGGCTCAACTTTACCATCCGTTGTGGAAGCATCAACCGATTCCAGTGATATAGCCTCTGAATACAATGGTTTGGATGCAAACAAAAGTGTGTCCACATTTAGCTGCTACGGACGAGCCTTTGGTCAGTACGCAGACGTTCAGAGAGATTGTCGTGTTTTCCACTTATGTTATCCATACTTCAACTCAACAAACGATGAATTGCTTTACCAAAGAATATCATTCCTGTGTGACAACGATTCTGTGTTCGACCAAAAGCGCTTCATTTGTGTCGACAACGCCACTGTTGAGCACAAATGCAATGAATCTGAAGGCCTTTATCTGCAGACAAATCAGGAATATCTGATCCGCGTCTTCTCCCAAAGCGTTTCACCAATCGATGAGATGAAAGGTCAGCAAACGCGCGGTTCTGCCAGAAATTGGATGAGTTGGCTCTACGGTCAATAACTTA
>JAQGAR010001215.1:0-10079 GCA_034697865.1 Oribatida sp.
ACATCGATTCTTCTTTTATTTGAGTTTTCAATCATAAAGATTCGACGAAAGAAATATTTTGAATGAAAACATTATTTGCAACTAATTATAAAAATATCGATACAGAGATTTAGGAGCGAATCAAATATAAAAGTCATGAATCACAATATCAAAAGAATAACGAATCGATACAATTCTGTTCCTTATAGAAAATCTGAGACCGATTTAAGAAATTCTTGGGATCAAACTTTTGATTCAATTTATTTTCAAAAGCAATTCTTACAAAATAGTAGATATTGTTAGTAAATATTGCTTTACTCTTCAATTTGTCAGAAAATATTATTGGTTGAAATAAATTCATGTTTTTGTTATTAAAATCAGGGAAGTTCAAAGAATCCTTTTGCATTTCTAACTTTGAAAAGATTTCTATTTGCTAATTCATGTTCATTCTAAAGTTATTATTCTGAATTATTCTTTAAAACTTCTCGATTCCTCTCGGAAATGTCCCCAATTTATTTTGTGTACTTCAATTTTAAAGCTTACACTGATTACTTATCTTGATTATTGCTCATATCTTGGCTGGCACTTGGCTTAACTATTTAATATCTCATGCGATCGAAAATCAGACTTTATCTCATAAATGTTGACAAAATGCATAAAAAGTCAGGATTTCGATCTATAAAGGAATAAATGTTCTAACGATTATTCTCTCCTTTGATAATCTCACGATATAATAATTTGTATGTCATGTGACATGATTCATGTCAAAAGATATTAAAATTTCTTTAGAGTTTATCTAGATCTTGTAATTGCAAAACTTGAAGCCCCCGAAATCATGTTTCACTGCAAAGCACACGTGAAATTTGTAGTAAATATTAATGTATATAATGTATTTATAAATAAAAAATAATTATAGTCTGTTCAATTGTTATTAACGATATTTTCATAAGCAAAAATATAAATGACTCGCCTTTTAGTAATTGAAAGGAGGAATACTTAATCGGTATACCCAATCGGAGTAATTCCATAGAAATGTTGTCAAAGCCAATAGAAAAGGATAAATTTCTAAATTCAGTTAATATATCCTATTTAATTTAGATGAAATTCGAATTTTATCCGTTTTTCCTTGGGCTAAATCTGAAATTCTCTCCACTAGAGAAGTTTATGACTAACCCTGTTTGAAACCCACTCGAATCTAATCATTGATGTGTTTGGTTCAGTAATCGATAAAATCGATTGATTGCCAGAAATGTGTTATAAATAATAGAAATGGAAAAATGTAGTCAATTAGTAATTAAATTGAGTTTCAGACGACGTCTACCCGTCTTCTCTACAAAACGATTTTTATTGGATGCTTAAAATTTCGAGCACTTGGGAGGACGTGAAAGCTTTACGACGAGAACTCCATAAAAGTCAAAGTTCTTCAATCGCACACTTCAGGAGTAAAATATTGTCAGCTGTCGAACAAATGCAGTCTTCGCTTGGAATGCATGACCTAGGCAAACTTTTCTATAAGCCGCTGAGAGATTCGGACAGCACTACCGTATTGTGTACAATCAAAAAACTAGTGGATATGAAAAGCTTGAATTGTCTGTCACTGCGATGGATACCAATGAGTAAACTCCAAAAGAAGATATTTAACTTGAATACTTCAAACACAAGTGAACCGTCTCCACTCTCAACTTTCCCACTTATCGGGGATATTCTGCTCTCCTCTTTGCCGGTAAACTCTATTTTCAAACCATTATATTCTCTAAGATTTGTGATTTTTTCAGGAAATGATATGTTATCACAAGGCATGTAATAACTCTTTGCCTCGAGGCTTATACTTGGGATTTGTCAAACTTAAAACTTCTGTTGAGATTATGAGTATTGTAGTGCCTCAGCACAACCCTAATGTCATCCCTCACATCAAAATAAGGGAGAATCCACACGTTTCTCAACAGGAGTGGAATTGTCTAAAAATTACTCTCAATTCAGATGAACAGAATTTCACAATTAGCTCAGATTCTTCACAAATCAAGTTCTTACAACTCATCAGTAAATCTGCGAATTTTCTCTTGAATTCAATGAAAATAACAGAAAATGAAATACAAAACCACAGGATTTATGACATCGAAGTCATAGAACTCAGTTCTGACGTCTCTTTTGTTCTAATTCTTCCCCCCGTCGAAAATGTTTGCTCAATATTTGGCCAAAAGGATGAATTGCCTCCCATTTCCAATCTCATATATCTTCCTTTGAGAATATTTGAAATGAGTAAGTGCATTATATAGGAATGCTCAAGCACAAGCCATGAGCACGCCTATTTTTCTTTTCAAGTTTATTGCAATTTTCAATTATTTTTCTTATTATTTGGAAAAAAGTCAATTTGAATACATATCAATCAACATTTGTTTCGCGTTATTCAAGAATATCAGCCATTCTTGAAATGGATATTCTGGTCGCACAACAGGCACAGAGAGAGGTCAGTTTTGCCTTTTAGTTTTAATTGATTTTTTTAATGAATAAATAGTATTTCAACCTTTTTTTTTAAGAATTTACATGAATTTTTGATAGATTATAATTTTAGATAACATAGTAAAAACCAAGACAGGCTTATTTCTACACAGGCTATTAGGTATACATGACTAAACATGACCATTCTTCAGATTAGATTAATTTTGTTGAAAGTCTTTCATTTCATTTAATTATTCTTATTAATTTTTTTTTTGAATGTTCTAATGAAAAGGCATTTTCGTCAACTGAAGTAATGGCCACCAAATCCCGATTGAGTCAACTGCAAGAATATCAAACAGTATTGGATGAGTTTTGGCGCTCAAAACGTTGGATAATGAATGTGGTGACCTTTGCCAGAGACAAACAAAGCATTTATGGCATATCTTTGCAACAAATCAATAACTCCTTAACCAATTGTAGCGCTCTATCAGACGAAGAATCACTTTTTCAGATTCCGATAATCAATCTTAGTTCTCCTTCTTATGAATCCCCTCTTTCGAGTCCGCCCCCACACCCTCCAAGCCGAAGGCCGAGTCGAGACGATTCTACAATAGATACAAATTATTTTTCCGATCAATTAAAGATCAATACTTCGACCTCTTCCTATTCGCTCATCGATTCACTATATTTCATGAATTCCGACTATAAAACGGAAACTTATAGTCCGAAAAGTCACGACGATATGCGGCGCTGTGTCTCCGCTTCTAAACTCATGAATGGCTCGACTCGGGCTAACAGCACTCGGGGCCAAAGACCGCTTATTCAAAGAACCAGTCGACCCATTCATTTATCTAATGAGTTGTTACGAAACACAAAATTGCAAAACAATTTCGATTTAAGCGAATGGTTTGATTCAAATACCGATTTTAAAAATGAATCCGAAAAACAATTATTTAGTGATAATCTGTTTCGTCCGATAGTTTTGCCAAATATTTGCGAATCGTTTGATTCAAATCATTACTCACTAAAAGCTAACAATGACTCCAACAACGAATCCAATACTTTTATGCCTCCAATTATAACAAATCGCTTTACAATCAATAAATCGGATGAGTTGAGTGAAATCTCTGGATCCATTGACAATTTAACCTCGATCATTCGAGTCTACATTGCTTACGACTGTGGACTTCCTCTAGGTACAAGTGTTAAACTTCAGGTGACTGACCAAACAACAGTGAATGAGATAATTGAACTTGTTGTAAAACACTTGAATTCAATGGTTGAGATGAAGGGCCAAACCGGTCCTATTTATGAGATGAAAGATTTGAACAAATTTTGTTTAATCGCAATCTTTTCATCGAATGTCAAGCATTTGAACGAAGACTTCAAAATAGTTAACTTACAGACGCCGTGGAATAAAGCCATGATTTGTATCAAAATCAAAGACAACTCTTTAAATAGCCTTCAAATACAACCAAATGTTTAGTTTATATTTATTTAATAAACTTTTATTCGAATGTAATTTTTAGAAATGTTTTTTCTAATAAAAAATATTTGCCATTAATTTATAACTTAGAAAAGTATCCAAAAGACTGATTCTTTTGACTGTCTTTCACTCATTTAAAATAAAATAAACAAATGTTTTAAATATTGTTTTTATTCGAAGCTTTCTTTTGAATCCAATATTAACATATGAAGGCAAAAGAGAGAAATGGGGAAATGGGCCACATATTGCAATTTTCAATTTGGAAGTATATACAATGTATTAGTATTGAAAATACATAATTAGAAGCAGACATTCTAAAAATTTGAAGAGTGTCATGCTCAAATTAAAAGAAGACCAGGGCAAAGAAAAGTGCATCGATCACAAAATCTTACCATAAAATATCAGGACGAATTTAGACGAATAATCTGTGAAAATTGAGTTAAAATTTTGTAAATAAAAGAATCTGATGAGTCGTGACTTCATAAGGAGTAATTCACTTTTTCCATATAAGAAGAAAATGTCACTAAAAATATGTATTTCAAAGTATTGTAACAAAGAAACAATCTTCTTTGTGACCTCTTCTTAAAAGGCATGAGCGGAAGAACTGTCACTTAATTTTGGTTCACATTTTTCGAAATAAAATTGGTTTAAAAGTAACGCTCGACTCCAGACTTAATATTGTGTCCAATGATTGCATTGAATAACTGCTGTGACGACAGACATAACAACACATCAATGTTTGCGTCAAATGTTTGATTATAAGCTGACATTTAATAACCATTTGATTCTTAAATAACTTTTATTAATTTGTATTTATTAACAATCGTTTGGATATTAAGTGCAAAATATTTGTCAGTTTTTATCAGATTATAGTATTATTTGTTGTATTGAGTAATAAAAAGTATTAAAAGTTATTAAAAATTAACAGAAAGTGTCTAACATTTGATTCATTGGTTTTCAAATGCTATGGTTTTGAAAAATGATTTAACAATTAATTTATGGAAGCATTGGATCATTTGTTTAAATGTAATTACTGGCAGTAATGGGAACCTGTTATTCAGGTCTGGGCTCTAAGTCTATTTCTGTAAATCACACACCAATTGATCCAAAAGTGAAGCCATTGTTCGGCGAAAAGGATCCTCAAACAGATAACAAAGTGATATCCAATAAAGAGTTGAATTGCAATCAATTGTCGTCCAGTTTTGAGAATTTAAGTTTCAATAAAACAAACGACAAAAAAGGCAACAAATCGTCGATGTCTTCGCAGACCAATCGTAACAAAATCCCGGTTCCTTCTAAAGCCCTCACAAACAATAGAGTGGTTCCCAAAAAATCTGAAGAATTTGTTTTAAATAAATATAAGACCCGTAGATATGACGCTTCAGTCGATGTCAACAAAGTTATGATTTTCGACAACTCGAGCACCACTTCCATCAGCTCTGATTGTAGTCTCAATTTGTCGAAGTCTTCACTTAAATCAACTTCTTCTTCAGCTTCAATCAGTGGTCGACCGCAGCCTTCAATTACAAAGCCGTCTGTGAAGTCACGAACACCGACGCCTCCCGTTCCCATCAATTATTCATCTAATATAAGAAAAAGCAACAAATTTTGTCAAAACAGCTCTTCGTTAATGAGCGACCGGTTTAATGGTAACGAAGGCTCCAAAATTGAGAGTAAGAATGTTATTTCAGATGAGAGGAATGCGTCCAAAAGTAATCGCGAGCCGTCTTATGGAACAAGTATTAAGTACACGACTCAAGTGTCGGGTCTACCGCGACCTCAAACTGCACATATTGTCTACACTTCTAGTCATAGCGCCGACACTGCCATTAATCATAAGATTAATGCTTCCAATGATATTGAAACCCGTTTTAAACAATACTCAGATAATAAGAGCCCAAATCCGAGATGTGATCCAAATCTACGTCAAATCAAACCATATTATTACGGAATGGGTGTCAATAATAAACCATATGAGAGACCAAATGGTTTGAGTAATAAAATTCAATTTCAGCCCCAAATCACAAATCAATCAAAATTTGTGTCAAATCCGATGTTTAGTCAGAATATTAACAAAAAATTCAAATCTATTCCTTCGAGTGCTTCACATAAACCGAAGTTAGAGTTTGGATCAAATTTTCGGAATACAAAACCAGAGAACTCCTCCACAATGAAAAACACGGCTTTAAATAAGAACCAAAACCATATTAATCGCAATGAAGTGACAAAAACCGATACAAACGATAATATTAATAAAAAATCCAATGAAAATACATTTTTACCCAAAAGTATTCAAAAAGTGAGAGAATTGGCGCCACATTTCCGCACATATAATAATAAAAATAGTATCACAAAAGACAAACCGGTGGAGACTTCTCCCGAACATCACAGTATTAGTAGTGTCGGTGCCAACAGTGAAGCCGATAACCGAGACTTTCTCATCGACGACGAAATCTGTGATCAGCCGGAGTTAGTCCTCAATTCCAATATCGACAAAAAAGATTTAATGAAGAGTGTAACCAATGAATTAGAGGGACTTATGTCCAAACAAGACTTAGGTTTATCACCGCCCACACCATCTTCTCCCAGCGTCTCTTTATCAACCGCTTCCTCAACTTCGACATTAGTAGCAAGCTCTACCACTTTCCGAAAGCCTAGGCCTCTATCTCTGGTCGAAATGCCAGACGGTTCTCTTGGTTTGGACTCTCCCTCATTTAGAGCTGCCTCTCAAGACTTAATTGGCATAAAAACTCTTCTTTTCCGTCTCCACGGCTTACTTCAAAATGTAAGTTAAATCTGATATTTTGAATAATTTCTTAATTATTTATATATTTATTGAACGAAAGGCCGAAACACTAAACCCTTTTGACAGCAATTACTCTCCAAATAAATTCTATAATCAGTTGTCGATCGCAGAAAACGATGTCTTCGATTCTAAAGAAGAATCACGTGATTTGAAAACTGAAAACATTGATCTTAAGCGTCAGATCGTTTTACAGCAGCAGATAATAGAAGAAAAAGAGAGAACTATTCGTTTATTACAGCAACAAATGGTAAACACACAGACATTCTTTCAGTCATTAATTGTGAATTTATCTGACTTTCAGG
Source organism: Oribatida sp. (assembly GCA_034697865.1). Taxonomy (NCBI): domain Eukaryota; kingdom Metazoa; phylum Arthropoda; class Arachnida; order Sarcoptiformes; species Oribatida sp. Next base: position 7,013 of record JAQGAR010001215.1, read on the forward strand.
CAAAATATTCCAATATTAATACCGCGTTTGTGTCTCAAACTGTAAGCACAGAGAAAATAAACGCCTGCTCTCAAACTGATCGCTGTCACAATGACTCTGACATCAATCCAAGGGCTGTATCTGACGGATCAAATGGAATGCTTGTCAGGTATACCTTATTAATGAAATCGATTTAAACTAAATTACCGAAAAATCTCTGATTTATTGGTCGTTTTGATACTTTCCTTATATAACTCAGAGATTGTTTGCCTAACTTTTATTCTGTTTCTTCTTCTTTTTTTTTGCTGCCATTACCACAGCTTTTGGATCAGTAAAGTTCCGGCTTTTGCTTAATTACTAATCTGTATATAATTTTCTAACAGAAGAACTTATTCTAATATATTCTGTGAATATATTCTTTCACTTTATATATAATTGAATTAACAGATATTTATTCAAATTTATAGTGGAATCGAAAGAATTAATATTTGATTATTGGTTTAGTATCTGCTGTTCTCATCAATTATTCAATCAAAACAAATCGAAAGATCCAAACCCTCAGACATGACTCATGAGACAAGTTTTTAATGGTTTGATTGCGTTTCTTGTGATTTATTGCACAAAATTAAAGCCACAATCGATTATTGTTTCGTTTTTCAGTTGATTTTTAAGAAGATTTACTAAATTTAAAGTAAAATATTTATTTTTTATTTATTATGAATTTACGCCAAAAATTTTAGTTTTGTTTACAATTTTATCGATTAATTTATGTGAACTTATAGTCATTGGATGTAATGACGGGCTCTCAGTGTACTTATTATGACATTCAGTGATGACATTCAGTCCTTTGTTTCTAAAGGATTTTGGACTTTCGCTCCAAATAACAGACATTCGATTAATTTGAAAATAAAATCACTTTTTAATAATTTTATATAAAATATTGCATTTCTAACATTCTTTAACTTTTGAGAAGCTCTACAACAGGCAAAACCAAGGATCAGATGGTAAGACCTCACTTAAAAAATCCCTTGACGACTTGCGGATGGGACTCCCTAAATTTTATGGCCCGAATAATTAAATTAACTTATAAATATAATGCATTAGAGAAAATTCATTTGTTTTCAATTCATTTATTGATTATGAAAATTATGAAAAACTAAATTAAATTTAAAAACAAACAAATTTGCGATCAAATGACAGACGTTTGAAAATATATTTAAAACAATGGATTATATCTTCAATGAAATGCATTTACAAAATAATGAGTTCCGGTTCTGATTGCCTTTGAATTATTTTTGGTTCTAAAACTGTGGACCAATTGATTTTTAATGAGTGAATTTCATGTAACTGTTCGTCCTTTGCCTTCAATGTCTCCAAATTCTCTGAAATTTTAATACAATTCAAATTTTATTAAAAAAAATATTTTATTAATTATTCTGGTTTACTTTTTTTGATGACATCTTGAAGAAGAATATCAACCATTTGAGTGTCTTCGTTAACATAGAGAACTACTCCCATTTTGAAAGGTGATGATTCATATCCATTGCCATCAGCGGAGAGCGTAAGCATTTTGAAAGCTATGATGTCTCCGATGACCGGAACCGAAATCAAAGGCTCACAGTTATCGAAATCAATACTTTTGTCCTTTAATTGCTTTTCATTTTTGATACCGTTTTCGTCGGGTTTGGAATTGTTTTTAATACTTGTATTTCGTGAAGGATTGGGAAAACTTTTTCGAGCGCTTTGTTTCCTTGAGACCTCTTTCACAGGTAAGCCTTAAAAACGAGATAATTAATAACCAAACGAGAATTTATTGATATTTAGAATTACAATTAAATAGTTTAATGACTTTTCTATTATAGAGTGAGACTCACCGCTTTGATTGTCGACATTCTTTAAATAGCTTTCCTCGCGTTTGTCTTCAAATTCAAAGTACTTTCGCTCTAATATTATGACCGGGGAAAACCTATCAACAGGTTCTCTGGCTTCTTTTGTTGTGCGTCTCCTTTTGGGTTTGGGGGTAGAGGCGGTCGAAGTACTATCGTTACTGGTTAAGGGTCTCTTCTTCAGAGAAGTGGTTGCGTCTTGAAATGCTTTTCTTAGAGGAATATTTCTCATTGAAGTAATTTCCGGTTCTTTGGGAGTCTCCGCTGTCGACACTATTTCTGTACTTAAAGACTTTGAATATGTCTTTAGCGGAACTCCAATCGATGTACTGATAGGTTTGTTTCCGCATTCGGCTATTGGTTTGACTTCAGTTCTAGATTTCGAAGAATCGCTGTCAACAAAGACTTTTGTTACTTCGCTGTCAGAGGAAGAATCAGAAGAAATGTATTCTTTTGACAATTTTTGAGTCTTTTGATGGGTTTTCGGTTTTGGTGTTTCATTTTTGAAAATATATTTTCTCATGTTATCGGAAAATAAGTCCTCGTTTGAAATTGAATTCTTCTCGGATTTTATTTTGAGCTCTGTTTTAACTTTATTGGTCGAGACCTCGACTTTGCGTTCAGTTTTGACTTTAGGCGTCGAGACCTCAGATTTGGGCTCATTTTTGACTCTAGTCTTCAATACATCAAATTTTCGTTCAGTTTTGACTTTAGTGTTCGAGACCTCAACTTTGGGTTCAATTCTGGAAAGTGATCGAAAAATTAGAAACAATAAAATAATTGGCGAACGACTGACTGACATAATCAGATCATCATCTCTCACGACATCAATCGATTCCGCCGGTTCCACCACAAAACCTCCAATCAGTAATAAAATATTTTCCGACAATTTATATCTTTTTTGAATCAATTTCTGGAGATTTTTAACAGTTTTGGTATCACTTTTCTTGAAAGACAACAAAGTGTTTCTTAAATCTGGATTTGAGAAGTTCTTGAACCCCAACCGAACTCTCAAACTATCACTCATTTCGATTCATTCACTTTTTAACAAATATTAGAATCAATTCATTTAATGAAAATTAACTTTAAAAAAAACTTATAAACAAACATTTGGTTGTTTTGGTTGTGAGGCCGTCCATAAAGAGCGTCACTCATCACAACTTTGCACTTCAAGATTCTTGCAATAAAGCATTAATTAACGA
>JAQGAR010001216.1:0-10078 GCA_034697865.1 Oribatida sp.
ATTTATTATTTTAAAGACTAAACATGATAACTTTTCTAAAGGTTTTGCTCAATTAGAGGTTTATAGTGTCAGATCGTTCAATAATTCCTAACATGAAAATTAAGCATGATTAGTAATCATTGATTACATAAATATGATCTAACAAAACTAAATTAAATGAATGCTTCATTCTTAATCTCTGGTTTTCGTATTCATCTTGATTAAATTGTTGACTTTTTAAAAAATTCTATAAATAAAATTTTTGAAATTCCTCAATACTTCATGCCAATATAAGAAATTCTCTGAAATCCTGATAGATCAAAACAAAATAAATGTTTAAATTACAGTTTAGAGCCTCTAATACCAAGAAGAACATTTTTTTAAAAGCCAGATAATTTGATTCATGCGATATCGACTATTATTTAAATTCTAGCTCATTTTTAACCCAACTATCAAATAATTTTTAATTAAAAAAGTTTAAATGATCTAGTGAAACCAATTATAAAATAACTGAGGAAAATTACAAGAAATAACTATTCAATGTTTGGCAATTGGTTGAAGATCATATATTCGGTGCATAATACGATTAGCCAGATATTCAACACATTTCCGAACTAATTTTGTCAGTTTAATTTTTCCACGATTGATCAGGATCAATTTAAAACTAAATAATCCATTATTTTAGGCAATTTACAAAATTACCCAACTCATAAATAGAGGAACTCATGGTTTAGTCAGACACTAATCTATTGGACGGGTTATTGATTACTTCATTAATGTGTGAAGAAAATGATATCCTTAACAAAAACTACAATAAAAACATTATTATAAATACAATAATTTGTACCTGGGCATGAATGATTAGTCATGTATAGGCCATACATCACAGCACCGACCGATTTCTTATTCAATGCCAATGGAGTTGTTATAAGTTTTAGTGTTTATCGGAGAGAAAACCACTAATTATCTCAAATGGAAATATTTTTCTAACAATTCACAGACTGGGAGATGACTTCCCTTTTTACTCAGAGCCAATCAGAAAAGAACATGTGCAATTTTTCACTGAATTAAGTTAATAAATCTGAGTTCACTGACGGGATTACTGTGAAAACTGACGAGAAGTCTGTCTTCTCTCACGGAAGAGGCCTCAGCATGGAGTTGCCAAGTTTAATTAAGTCATTAAACAGAATCAAGCAAAAAATAAAATACTGACATCATTAAGCAGTGTTCATGGTTGATTACTATAAAAAAGTAAAAATAGACAGCTTGATCTAGCACAGTGAATTCCTATAAAAGTCTCCAAGCTTAATCACAGGAAAGCTTATTATAATTATTATTCATATTATTCATCTTGATAAAAATTTAATTATTAAAGAAATTTTGATTTTTTTAATAAAATCAAAAATCAATTTAAATAGATGCTTTGCTTGATTGAATTTAGCCTATTATTAGATACCTTGGTGACCTTATTCATATCAAATGAAAGAACTGATTATGTAAATCAAGTAATACTAGTTTCGTGACTATAAATCATCGGAACAACTGTGCGATTAAGAAATAAATTTAAAAATTTTAGCTCAGAATATGTTTATTATAATCCGAGGTAATAATAGTAATAATAAACACCAAACGAATAAAAATGGCGTCAAATATGTTCCAACAAAATTGGTGTTGAAAACGGATTTTTCTCAAAATTAAATTTTATTTGAATTACTTATTAATTAAATAATTTATATTCAGTGAGAATAAGGTTATCAATGAGGGGTCGCCACAGGGGTCAACTCTAAGGCTTATTAATCGCCAATTGAGCTAATTAATCCTCGATCAAAAGAATATTTATCATGTGAATATTTATAATTAATTCCAGTATTAATGGATTTAAGCAAATATTTATTGAATAAATACATTAGACTTAAGGGATTATCTTGGTATCTTTATAAGTAGAATTGTTAAAGGGCTAGAAATAGAAGTTTTAATTACTTATAGTAATTAATTTAGCCTAGAGCCAAAAAATAAAATTAAAGGAAGAGTTAAAAACCATGTTTTAAATCGAAATGAAATTAAAAATTCAAATCAAATAAATATAATAAAAATCATTAGGTTTTTAATTCACGCATTTTATGAGTGCTTTTGAATGAATGATAAAAACAAAAATTAAAAACCAAATCTCATTGACACAAATAAATTAGGAATGATCAAGATAGAGAGTTCAACATGCATGATCATCCTTGAAATAAATAGTTTCTGTCGGTCTGAAGTAAACATCAATAACTTCTGAATGAATAACTGTGAAATCGTTTTTTCCAATTTAGATTGATCACTTTTAAACCACTTAAATTAGTTTATCTTGCTTAAATCGCAAAAATAATATTCAGATCACATTTCAGCTATAATTCATTAAAGTATTACTTTTTTCTAATGTTAAATATAGATAAGCAAGCTAGTTTATTTTCAAAATTGCGAGTTAAATTAAGCTACAAAAATATCATGAACAATTGCATTACTCATTTTACTTGGTGTTAATCCGAATAATTTTTGAAATTTCAGTAATTAATTAATAATATGGTAATAATTTCTAACAAATTCATTGATATCTTGGGTGTGAATAAACTCTGAATGGATTTGCATTTCAATGAGAATAATAATAATACTAATAATGAATGAAATTTTTGATATAAAATTAATTTTCAAAAATAGTTTTGAAAAGAGTTTTGAATAATAAATTGTATTGAAATTGAGTTCATTTAATAATGAAATTTAATGGATGATAGGCTTACCTGCAGTCCCTGTTTAGCCGCTTCCGAGCCGGGGTGAACTTCCGATACGTAAATGCCTGTGCCATGCTCCCAACCTAGAGCAATTGATTGACAAAGGTATTAATAGTGAAATCAATTTATATTAAAATCAATTTTGAATTAATTATGTATCAATCAAAATGGGTTAGAGGAGGGGTTGCCAAGAGATTATTTAGATACTCTTTGTTACCTTGCTCATTCCTGATTAGAATGGAATGATTTAAAAATAAAAATAAACCATGTGGATTTGTTTTTGTCATGCGTGACATTAATCTAATCATTCATCAGAATTGAAGGACAGAATCTATAAATCAATTTAAATATCTGGCGATAGTCAAGGGGTTGACACCTATTGACATAAAGAAACAAGGTGTGTATACAAAACTAATTTATCATGTTTATTACTGTTTGATACAAAAGGGCGGTTTAATATTCTTGGAGATTAAATCGCTTTTAAGCTACAATTTATTTTAAGAATAAGATTTTTAAATGATTACACAGAGATGCAAGAACATAATTCTATTTATATACTTTTTACAAGCATGAAAATTTATTTTCCAAGAAACTTTAAGAACATTTTATCTTGATGTTCTCGAAATGTGGTTGAAATAATTATTCATTTTGACTTTCTTATCACTTTCTTATCTATATTTTAACTTGATGTTTGAAAATATATTTATTCATGCTTATACTGCCAAGCTGTATTGGCTGTAACCTGAAACAATTATCTGTAAAAATTTACACGTTAAAAAAATTATGCTTTTTCTGTTTTGTTCATGATTGATTGGCTTGTTTATCAATATTTGAACAGATACTGGATTCTAATAATTATTTGAACATGGCAACAAAATCAAATGATTGGTAACTTAATTATTCCAGCTATTCAAAATAGAAATAAATCAAATTGATAATTTGTTATTTAACAAGCTTGCCAATTTGAATATTGAAATACAAAATGTTTTGCAAACTTAAAATAAGATCAATTCATTAGATTTGTCTAAAATGTTCCATTTCTAAAATCTTCAAATTAATCAATTTCCATAATTAAGCAGCATAATGATCAAGTTGATATTGATTAAAAGCTAAATTTACATTTTTTCACACAAATTAACTAAAATTCCTATTTTTGTTATCAAAATAACCCTTGGCAACACACCCTCAGCATTTATAATGAACTAGTTATTTAGAAGTTAAATGATCTTATTAACATTCAAAATTAATTTAATTGATGACTATTTTTATCAAATTAACTAATATTTCGATCAAAGCTCATGACTATTAACTAAAGAGGACAGACTATCGAACAGAACAAAAAAAGAGGACATACCTCCACGTATTGAGAAACCCAATTGAGTGCTCCCATCCCTATAGAGTCGTATTAGTCTTGTTTTTGAAGTCATTTTATTATAATTATAATTATTATTATTATTATTATTATTATTTGTCACACAATTTGTTTCAATATTATTCATAATATGTTTGCAATCATTAGTCAAACCATAAGTTCTTTCGACAAAACATTGTCTCCATTGAGCTCCGGGTAAGTTTAGCACAGAATTACTTCAAATATACAAATTGGCTGATAATCACTATTTGGAGCCGCCGTTTAATACAATCCCGAAGTGTTGTTATGAATATCCAAATAAGGTGTGGACTACACGACGACCAACAATGGTGCAAGCTAATATTAATGGAAAATTTATATTTAATAAACTTTTAAACATTTAATGAATAATTCAGTCGAGAGTTTAGTAATAATTATTGTGTTTTCTGCGTAATAGTGAACTAAACTTATGCTGAGCTATGAATTTGAGCTCAGAATAAGTTTGTACTCATTTTTCTTTAGTGGAAAGTCTCGCAAAATATTAATATTAGATAAGAATCTTATGAAACAAATAAAAAGGTATTTGGAAACGACTCGTACTTTTCCGTGAAAAAGTCAAGTTCATTGTCATAACCTGAGTCCAAGGAAATGTTAAGGCACAGCATAATCCAAGCACAGCCCTAAGGAATGCCAAAGGCTTAAAAAGTACGAAATAATTGGAAAATTGTATTTTTATTTTCACTCTTTGACTAAGACTTCAATGATAAGAATGTAATTATGGTTTTCTTAGTAAAGACTCATCATGGTTAATTGTATGAAGTGACATTTGTCAGAAAGTTGATCTGATACTTAATCAAGGGAAAGTCATTCTTCCATTTCATTGAAAAACAAGAAAACTTTTCCCATATTAAAAGTGCTTAATAGTAACCTCAAGAAATCAGAATGAGCAAGGTGATCACCCATCAAAGCGTGTTTAAACTAGATAAATTATGGAAATATTGAAAGGTGTAATTTATCTATAATTTGATCTTGATAATTTTTAGAGAAATAGATTGGTTTTGATTGGATTTCTTGAGAATCTGTTGAGATTTTGACAACACCTTGCTAACATCAATTGAATTGATGATTAGGTTTTCACTTAAGATCCGGAAGAATAAGAATAAAAGAGGAGTTGTATGACAGATCCCAGAAGACAATGACAAAGATGTAATTCTGGTCGGGTGTAATCGGAGGGTGCGATGAACTCACTTTTAAATTATGACATTTTGCGCATTAAATACATCAGAAAATGAAATGAAGTCTGAATTTTCAGTATTTTCTGTATTAAACCCAAACATATTTGAGTAAAGACAATCTGTGGTATGAGTTGAGTGATTAACAGCCGTCTGTTTAAATAGAATGAGCAAGGGCATAACCAGGAAAAAGTAATGATATTTCAACTGTCATTAGAAGGAAGTAATTCAGTAAATTCGTTATGTTTTTCAAACTTAAGACAGAATTGATTGTGACGTTTAGTGAATTCTTAGAATAACCTTGGTTAGAATTGATATCAATATTTTTCCACATGAACTAACACGAAAAAAGAAAATAATGATTGATTAGATCAGTTAATTTGATCTTGTTTGTTCACATTCTGCAATATTGAAAATAATTTAAATAATAATAAGCTGTAATTTAATATCAAGAAAAAAGTTTGATTATTAATAGAAATATAAATTTTAAAAGCGGAAAGAACTTTTAAACAATTTTTGGATACCTCAAATGAACTTTCATCAATATAAAATTATAATTTAAACAAATGGCTAGATGATCAAGCAACAAATATTTAGTTTTAGTATTTTTCAACAAGATTAATTTGTTTATAAACAGTAACTTTATATTTGGAAAAGTTTTAATTTAAAATTTTTTATTCAAATAAATTTGGCAATTGAAATGGTTAACTATCGATTTTATATTATATGATCTTGTTTATTATCATAAAATTCTCTAAAATTTTTTTTTTGAATAAATAAAATAATCAGGAATCTATAAGAAAAATCAAATTATATTCCTTTCGATCTAATTATATGAATACTGTAAATTTGCTTTTAGGTTTAACTTGACTTTTTTAAAAAATTTCAAATGATAATTTTGGGTTTCTATACCAATTTCTATACCAAACTAATAATTAATCCAATTAAAATATTTTGCTATTTATTATTCAATATTGAGTAAGATTGTTGAATTTGTCAAGATTAGATTTTATAAACTTTATTATAGTTATAAATCTAATATTTTTTCAAAAATCAAAAGTTTAAATACGGGAACAATCTTGATAAATTCATTTTGAGAAAGGAAAGCTGATTTTAAAAAAGCTGTAATCTAAACTAAAATACAAGTATATTATCTAGAATATTTATGTTATTTCTAACCGAGGATAAGATATAAAAACAATTTTTAAACTGAACTTCTTTAACACATAAATATTTTTATCAATTCTCTTGGCAAAAAAAGTAAAATGAAAAACAATGATGACCAAGGAAGTTCAAAATTATAACCAGAAATAAACAAAAAATTCATTTCAAACAATACTTTTCTCAAAAAATACTAAAAATATAAAAATTATATTTTAAACTAACGATGTATTAAACGGGAAAATATGAAAGGTTACTGTTTAAACTATTGGGAAATCTTTTTTCACTCGACATAATAATTACTATATTTATTCCAAGAAAGTCTGAAAGTCGACGAAAGGACGACCCGACTGTCAGCCCTTTGACTCGAAGAAAGAGATATTTAATTCACAACTGTTTAAGAAATTCAATGCATTTACAGATAGTTTTTGTGTAATATTTTTGATGTGAAAACAAAATAATTGTGTGAAACGAGGAAATGCAAACTCAGCGACTAAATAGCAATAGGACAGAATAGCAAAGAATAAGTCTAGTTTTGTAATAAAAAGTAGTCAAAACTTGGGACTTTTTACACAATTTTCTCTCTCTCTCTCTCTCTCTCTCTCTCTCTCTCTCTCTCTCTCTCTCTCTCTCTCTCTCTCCGAGTTAGTCATCAGACACAACCTGTCCTCTAATGCCGGACTGTTGTCATGAATTCAATAGTTATTCACTTTTTGGCAAATAATACACTCTTTTCACTAATGTTTTGAATGTTTCGTTTCAATGACAATACGATTGAAATGAATGTCAAAAACATTTGAAATTCAATAGACTTTTGAACTTTGAATTGATATAAAAAAAATGTGTCCTTAAAATGATTTCATTAATTTTCACAATTAGTTCGAGTTATCCGACAAAAATGAAAAAATATTAGGAATTTAGTTAAAAAACTATAACATCCTTACAGTTATAAAATATTAATTAGGCTTGATGCTTCATAAAATTATTATTTTCAAAAACACTAATATCCTGGTCGATGTTTTTAGTTAATTAAAACCAGTTTAGTTCAAATAATTCGTTAATTAGCTAGCTTAACCAAGCAAGGTAGCAAGAAAAGTTTATATGAGCTTGGTGCATTTTTTGGTAATATAATAAAAATAAAAGGAATGCCTTAAAAGCGGATTATTTTAAGGAATAAAAGACAGAAAATAATAATTTTCTAAGAAATGCATTAAAAGACTTATAAATAAATTACGAAATAATTACATGAAATAAGTCTTCACTTTCTTAAGACTTGAGGTTTGAGTCATAAAAATAAAGGGAAAGCCATTAATGTCTGAGTGACGGACAATGAGACAAAAAAAAGGTAATAATAAGCAAATCATACTTAAGATGAGTACAAAGAAAGTCTTCTTAAAGTAAATACAAAGACGTCTTCAGTGCTTACCATTGGATTCAAAGATAAGATTTCTTCGAATGATTTGCCGAAAAATATCCCAAAAAATTGTCCAAAAATTTAAAGTCAATTATAATCACAAACAGAGGAATAGTTTCTCAAAAAACTACTGAATATTATTATTGAATGAAAAAACTTATTGAAAGACAAATCATATAAAAAGTATTGAAGTTATGAAACACAACACAACTGTTCAGTCATTCCTTTCCCAAACACATAGAACTGCTGTCAGTCGGCGCACACAGGAATAGGTTGAGTGAACATAAGGTGAGTCAACTCTATTGTGTAGCTCCTGAGCCAGCGTAGGGCTGTGCTCGACGCAAAGTATACCTGAATGAAACTATGAGCAGCACAGGTAGGTTTCGTTTGGGCAAAACCTCATTCAAACAACTTTTGAAGGGTTTCTATGTCTGTGCCGTCAGTTGTCGGGCGCTTCGATCTGCTCACAAGAGCTCCTCCACAAATACGTCAGCGCAGGAACAGGAGTGAGGCAACAGTTGTTATACCTGTCCTTTGGCTCAGAATATTATGAATTCCGTTTTTATTTCTGATAGATTAGTTGAATTACCTGTCTTCATTACATCAATGACGCTTATTTAAGCAAGTTTCACTTGTAAAGCATAATAAACTAGCTTAAATTAGGCTCAAATTAAGTAACTTTTAAATTTTTAATTTTAATCATTTACAAAATTATTAAATGTAATTATTAATCCAAAATATTTGAAAGTTGCTCTAGCATTTCCCTCATATTTTGATGACTTGTTTTTAAGTTTTTTCTTGCTCATTTAATTCTTAAAAGTAATAAATATGGTATTGGTTGAAAGAAAAATTTTAACTAGATCCTCGAACTTTTTTAATCCTGGTGTATTTTTTTGAATGTCTAATAAAAGAAATTTAATTCTATGTTAAAAATTACAGCTTTCGTATAATTTAATTGAACATTATATTTTTAATCATTTAAAAATAGGTTAGTAATCAAAATAATTGTAATCATGTTGGATACTAAAACCTTTACAACTAATCTATTTAATACTAATCTATTGCTTCAAAAGTTTAAGTTATAATCGATAAACAAAGTTAAATCTAAGAATAAAATTTTGAGCTAGATATTAGCTCTTTAAATAAAACATTATCAATTCAATTTTGATTAAAGTAATTCGACGATAATTCCAACATTATTCTACAACTATTGTATAACTAAAATTTTAGTCTTATTTACTTTCAATCTTTAAGTGAAAATACAGTTTTCAAATGATAGAACATATCTATCTAGATTCTAGATAGAAAACATTACAAATTTTAATCACAAATTCCATCTAAAATTAATTTCCGGTTAATGGCCGCCAAATTGCATTTATCTTGGCTACAATGACACCACCAGGTTAGACCTCCTCCCTAGAAAATCGACTGAAGATTGCGCAATAATCCCCCTAGAAATTTGTTGGTGTCTACCCCTGATCTAGATAATTGTAACTTAGTTAGCATAAACAAATTGTCAGTCTATCTAACAAGAGTAACCTTGAGCATTCGAACAAAATAAGAACAGTTATGCTAGATAATTATAGCTCTAGAACAATGAAATCACTATTGGCTAATTCACTATTTGATTTGTAAAGTTTTATATTATGCGTCAATATTATTTATTAACGAAATTGTTTCCAAATACAAAAGGTGTTCTTGATCAGTTAACTTAAAAAATCTCTGATTCATTAAATTTAAAAATACCTTTTCATTTATTTCAAAAAATTCGAACAATTATTGACTTAAAAAAAGACCTTAAATTAAGATTTGGAAAAAGTCAACTAGATAAATTTGAAATAATTAAAATAACTAGATTTAAATTGAGTAAAAATGCAAATATAATCGAATACTTTAATCTTGGAAAATTACACTTTCTCTTGTTCAAGCCATCAATTTAAAATAGAAATTAAAGCTAAGTTCAATTTTAAAATCAAGCTAACTTTACAGTTTTAAAATTTTCCAGAATAGTTTTTCTAAAGGAACGCAAGGTGAACTCTTCAAAGCAATGATGAAGAAATAATGACTAAATAGGGAGGTATGGGAGCTTCAAGTCAGGGATCAAGTGATGACTTATACCATTTTGAAGACAATTTCACGAGGAATTCAGTAAGCTAAAATTTATCGGCAAATG
>JAQGAR010001217.1:0-10076 GCA_034697865.1 Oribatida sp.
ATTATATTGTTCTTAATCAATGTTTAAATTTTCATCAAAATCGGAAAACATTTGCTCAAAGTCCGACATTCTGTTTGTATTATTCCTTCCCTACAACACCCAACTTGCCCCAGTCTCGCCAGCCATAATCTATACTCTTGCACATTTCAGTATACTGGAATATATTGGACTCCTATACCAATAATTAAATATTGAGTGCACATAAAATAAAATTTTAAAAATTTTTAGCTGAAATCTGAGAACAGATTTCTTTTCAAATCAATATTTGATTCGATTCTTGTATTTTGATTCATATTACAGAATAATTTATAAGAAATATTTTGAATTGAATATTAAAATTGTTATTTCTTCAGAATATGGAATTTCAATCATTTTCAATGATGTGCAAGGTAGAAAAAAGGATTTTGATTTAGTTTTAACGATCAAAGTTTAATCACTTTCAATGATATAGAAATATGAAGAGTAAATTCTATATTTGATTGAAAGTGGAACCAAAAATACCTTGCACATAAACATTGTATTTACAAAATCAATGAATCACCAGTTCTTAGACACGGCTTACGATCGTCTAAAGAATTAAATTAGAATTTCTGAGTAAAAGAGTTTTCTCTATTAAAGTATTTATTTTGATTATCGCTAATAAATGCCTTTAATTTAAAGGAGGAAACAATGCTATCCGTGAGGTCAGGATTTTATATTCAAACCTTCAAACTAATGAACAAAGAGGACCGTATGAGTTGATTAGAGGTCGACCTATGTTTGCAGAGATAGACTTCGTTCCGCGTAATAGCCTTTAGTCCAGCGATTTGTAACACAATTAAAGAAAATCCGTTTATTTCTTCTATTAATAGGATATATACCGCAATTGACTCACGACGTGGCCGTATCTGTAATATTGCCAAAGCACATACACAGTGCCGGCTCAGGTGGTCCTTGGATTTTAGGCTGGCATCAAGAAAAATTTGATATTCCGACTTGTAGGCTCTGCACAAATCTTAATCAGTCTTACACAATGCCAGTGACCATATTCCTCCCGGAAGATGACTGGTGTCCACAGGTTCAGTATTCTTATTAATCAGTTTAGAACTGAAATTTAGTTCGAAAAATATCAATTGTATTAGGGCTTCAAACTAAAGGAGAGGTCAATCTTCTTTCTAAATTAGAAACAATTAATGTTTCTTTGTGAAATAAAATTTATCTGGCTTCCTTGGTCATTCAACTCTGCTTATTTACTGCTTAAACAAACTATCAGTATCCATTTCTACAAATTAAATAGTTGAAGATCAATTTCTATTAACAAATGTAATATGAGATACAAACGGATGGAATTCTAAACTTTCATTCATCAGATGAATAAGAAAAGAACTATGAATACACTCGAAGGCATATCCAAAGCCAAGTGCTGTGCTCTTTGTACAGCTGTATTCTTATTCGGTTCGAGTAATTAGTTTTTCATTATTTGAAGTCAATTAGTTTGTTATTTAACGAAGTTTTTCTTAGAATAGAAACCCACATTTAATCAATATTTGTGTTTAACTCTATACCTTCCCAATGGGGGGGGAGGCAAAAAAGTCTATTAAAAATCCTACTTTGAAATTCTATTAAAAATAAAAACCAAAATGAATTTTCTATTTTTATATATGTAAATTAACTTGTAAAGCTCTTGGATGATATTGATTTGTTGTGTTGTGCAAAATGTTAATTAACTTGCTTAAAGATCAAATTGGTGTAAACATAAAATAATGAGATAATAAATTAGTGATTGTAATAAATTGATTAACCGTTTGTTTGTTGTTTTTGAAGGGTTTGGTGCCCACGGGATGGAAAGTGGAGGCATTGCCCAAGTTTCCCACAGAGACGGACAACACAGATATGATAATCGGGCTGAGCATTGATGAGAAAGCACAAATTAAAATTGTTAACTCGGATACGAATGCCAAGTGCAAAAATGTTAATGAAACTATAAATTACCCCTTGCCTATCAAAATTTAATGTTGTGTCACATTCTGTATATTAACCCAGAATTAAACAAAGAATTAAAAGATTTATTTTTGAATATTTAACTAAATTTAATTCTGTGCTGTCTTTTGATGTGTTCCTCTCTTCAAAGCGGTTCTCATTATTGATTTCTAAATTAATTTTCTGCAGAAAAGAATTAATTAATTGAGGAATAGTTTATTGAATTATCTCTTGAAGTGACGAATAAAAGGATCCGACGGTGAGGTATCGCTCCACAGAATATTTTGCTCTTTTTCTTGTTCTTTCACCCAGAGCCCATTCATTGTGTACTTGATTAAATTAAGCTCAATCAATGTCGAAACGAAAATCTTTTATTAAAAACAATCTAGCCAGGTAAATGCCTTTAAAAACCTTTCACAACTTATTAGTTTTGTTTTTAAAAAGGTCGCAAAAGGAATAACTTGAAGATTATTCTTGTATAGTTTTATTGGCTTATCTTCTTACAACAAATTTACTTGTTTAGCTATTTTCAAGTTCATGCATATAAGAAGTTTTAATGCCCAAGCAGAATCTAGATACTTTTAATTATATATATGGGAGTTGAGGACGTGTAGGCTGTTTTAAAAAGTGTTAACGACTTAATAACATAAACATAATAGCAAGTTATTTAATCTTTGATAGTTGTTTAATAAGTGTAATATTATTTTCAATTTAAATAAGAATGAAATTTATGTTACCATGGTAAAATATAAATAGCGATGGGAGTTTAGTATAGGATTACTTGTTTTGTATATCAATTTTGAATTATTTATTGATTTTTCATAAAAACTCGATTTTGTTGACAATATGTCTAAATTGAAATTTTTATCAAAAAGTCTGTCCACTCGTTTTCACCTCTTCCGTTATCAACGCTTCTATAGAAACTTGGAATCAGAGAAAATTTGATATAAATTCCGACAATTGATGAAAAATACATTCAATGGATGTTATTTCATACAAAATAAAGATTCAATTGAATTATTACTGAATGTATTCGTCAGTCATTTTTTGCAATCATTATCTCGAATCTAATATTCAATGATTCGGTTTATTCTTCTGAACTCAATTTAATGATATTTTTCCTTTAATAATATTTTTGCTATTGCAGGATGAAATGACGGTATTTTTGATCCTGAAAAAAAATAAAAGCATCAGAAAAGTTCAATATTTGCGGATTTGATTGGATGTTAGCCTAAGGTTTTGCGAAAAACTAAAACTTTATTTTGAGCTCTCAGTGATTCGCAAAGAAAATGGAAACTTTCATTTTTTGATGATATTTTGTTGTCCTTGATTCAATACAAGTTATCATTCCAATCTTGTGCACAAACTTATTATTCTCTGTAATAGCTTAATTCCTTCTAGATAATTTTGTACAGTTTAAAGCTGTTCTAAAATTCATCTTAAAGTAGAGTCAAAAAAATTGAGACTTGGTTAAATCTGTTTAAATCAAAAATTTATTTGAATAATCATTTAATTTATATTTATTGACAAGATAACATATCTAGACAATGTAAATCTATCTTTATTCTTTATTTAAAGAAGTCTTATTCTTAAAAGTGATGCTTAATTTGCACATCTCTGTACTGAATAAAATAAGAGGAACTGTTTTCATTGTATTCTTGGGGGGATTTGTATGTTTTACACCAAAAACAAATCGCTAATTGAGAGAATCGAACGGTTTGTTTGCTTTGGGTTTAATTATTTGAAGATATCTCATCCATCAATTGTACAAAGAATACCCATTTTATCATTATTCTGTACGATACGGCTTTGAATTAAGCTCTAGGCATCAGTTTTATAATATAACTACAGTAGTTAACTTTAAAAGTATTTGTTTTGCTTGCTTATTACGTTATGAATTCTTTAATGTTATCACGATAAGTAATAAAGGAATCGATAATTGAAAATTAAATTTTCATTGTGTTTCTATAAATATATTCTTGATAATTTACGCTAATAAAAGTTTTATCTGGAAAGTCTATGGCTCAGAAACCATTTGAATAATAGATTAATTAGTTGAGCATGAAATAAGTTCAATCGATTTGAAGCAGAATAAGTAAGTTTATGTTTATTTCAATGTCTGCATTTGTATGATAATGAAGAATGAAAACCATATACAAATGTACAATGTTATTTTAAATGTTAAGGATATCTTTATTATTCCATTAAAAATTGATTTTTGTGTGGGAATGCTTTTGTCCATTTGATGAATGGTAGGTTAGTTTGTAAGAACGGATTAGTTGAACAAGTTTAATTTAATAATGCTGTAGATATCAGTTTTGTAATATCCGCTTGGTAACTTTAAAAGCATTTGTTTTAACTCCCTTGTTTATGAATTCCTTTATGCTGACTATTCTAATTCTAATGCATTGATTTTAAGCTATTGAACAGGCAGTCTGTCTCTACCCGTTGTGATGTGCACATCTTGAATCTAAATGTTATCTTGCTCAAATTTGTGAATAAAATTTTCATGTATAATAACATGTCTCCAATGCAACAGATTAATCAATTCTTTCTAGAAAATTTGAATGTTTTTAAAAATAAACTAAAAATTATATATTCAGAGCAGTGATCCACAAGCTCGGCGACAAGCTCGGCCAAAAATGCGGTTTAAATCTAGTTAAATAAGCTTAATTTAGCTTAAATTGTCCTAAATTCAGTTTAAATCCATATTTACTGAAAAATGGCCGCCGCGCATTGAGTGGCGTCCAGCTAAGGGGTCCCTTGAGCGCGACAGGGAGTATTTTTCAAACCAACAATAGGGGTTTTCTCGCCAACAGGGGGATTTTGGGCTGATCTCCTCCCCTTGTGGATCACTGATTCAGAGATTAATATTATACCGTTTGATAGCATTTTTTCGTAACTAAACTTTGATAAACTCTTTGAATTTTTTCTATCAATAGAGAGTCGATCTATCAAATTTAGAAGTTTGTTGCTTATCAGGATTACCCAAGGGGTCAGCCCATAACCCCCTGACACCAAATATTTTGGAACCCCCATGACTATGCGTGGGAGGACCACCTAGAAAAAATTGCTCCCCGGTAATTTTCGGTAATTCGAGTAACCCTAACTGAATTTAGTTAAGTTAGCTGGATTTAGCGGTTAAATGTTTTGGCTGACCCCTCCCCTGACCATGCTAGACTCAAAGAGCTTGAACAATCCTGTTGTTTATCAAAGTTTCTTTTTTGTGAATAAATTATTCAGGATCACGAAGGCTCTTCGGCATTCAGTATAACACTGTAGTCCAAAAATCCCTTATTTTGAAAATTCATTAATTGGGCCAGGGGCAAGATAAACTATTTCAGTAATCTTGACCAGAACCGAACGCCACTTAAACAGTATTTATGGAAAGGTGAACTAAATTTCAGTGATGGGATGGTATAGGCCCCATATAGGATACATTCCATTCCAATTTGCGCTGTCTCCACTGGACCCGCCCTCTGTAAAATCTGTAAAATCTTAAAGATTTTTTGTATACCAACTAAATTCAGTGATTATGATTGCTAGATACACCACACAGTCCTTCAGTTAAGGATTTCGGAACCCTTCTCCTGAGGTAGCTTTCTCATCCCTAATTAAATGTAGTTTTTCTAAAATGGATTTAACCCAATTTGAAATTTAATAAATGGTTCACTAGTTTCTCTATAAATCACAGACTCTTAGATCTTAGACATTGTGATGTCATTCAAGAGATCATTCATTTCTTAATACATCATGCAAAATTCTATTGTGAAATGTTTGTTCAACATTTTTTTCTGCGGAGCAATACTTTAAACAGGATTTTGATGTCGGATAGGGTTTACTGTTGAAAACTAATCCCTAATTAAGAGTTTGAAACAGTAATTAACCAAACAATAGATGTCTTACAGAATATTCTCATTAATTATTATTTAATTAATTCTTTAGTTTCTCTTTGGTTTCACTTAAGAAATATAGATTTTATGGTAATTTCATTGGATTTCATCCATATTTATAGAAACTTTAATTTTAAACAATTTTAAAGCAATTAATAAGAATTCAAAGCTGTGTTCAACAAGTTGTCTACCCAAGATTATGTAACAGTTCCAAACTAATTATCTAAAATTTACTTGATTACTGACAATTTAATTGTTTTTCAAAAGTTTTAAACCTTGTAATTAACTTATATTCAAAAAGGATTTGAATTTCAAAAATGATTTCAAAGAGTAATTAGATTTTTTGAAATCAATTATCTAAATATCCGGCAATCCTTTGGGAAGTCGCGTAAATAATTAAATAAATAAAAGTTCAATTAAAAGCCGAATAAATTAATCTTTATTTCGATTAAACTAATCAAGAACATTATGAGTTTACTCAGAATACTTAAAATTAATTTGTAATAATAATTCGTCAGAATTTGAAAATTGCTTTCAAAACGTGAAAGATTACGAACAAACGATTCATTTATTCCAAATATAATTTTATATAATTTTTATCATTCAATTAATTGATAACGAATTTACACCGAAAGAAAGACAACGTTTCTTATTCTGATATAAATTTCATATATCATATATTACCTTATTTTCAATATACAATTCAATGAGTTAATTATAGATTAATGAAATTATTTTTAACAAACTATTTAACAAAACCTAAAACTTGTTTTCAAATGAGAAATAAATAAATTAAAATATTTATAACGATATTAAAAATGAATTAATTATCATCGGATTGAGAACTAGTGTCACGTTTTTTAAACCTGATTCCGTCCGAGGCTTTCATCAGTTTTTCCCGCAGTTTGAGCGCTGATTCCAAGTCGTTAAACTGACTAGGTCCATCCGCACCGTTGTTCCGCCTGAATCGGATCCTATCGGCCGCTCTCAACTGACTTTGTCGGTTGTTCACCAGAGATTCGATCGCCGATTTATCCGATTGTAATCTTTGGTCGCGTCGATATGGAGACAGTTCTCGGCGGAGCTCATCCTCGATCATAAGCCAATTGTTGGCAAATGGATTTGCAATTACATTAATACATAGATTGGCGACAAATAATACAATGCAGTACTGACTAAATGTGGGATTCATTTTCAATAATTACTTCTATTTAACAAAAGTAACAAATCTGAGAATCAATACAAATTTCTGTATTATTATGACGAGCCGATGGGCTTCCTTTTGGTCAATACTATCAACAAATAAACTAAGTTAAAGAATTTATTCTTTGGCACAGAATGAGAAATATTCTTACATTTTATTTATGCTTTAGATGTAACAAAAGCAAAGCTCTTCTTATTCCGCTCTTCAAAGATATCTGAAAGCCTTTCCTAATTTTTTCTCAGTTATAAATAGAGCTGAGAAATGGATCCCGGTGTCGATTAGCACAGGTTAGTGAATGAATGAAACAATTTGGACGCCTCTTCGCTTAAACACAATCACAGAGGAGTTATTCTTCGTCTGATTGAATGGTAAAACCTCTCAATTCCACGAAAAGACTTAACTGCAATTCTGATGGAAAATAGAAACAATATTATTACAAATTTCATTATGATTTTCTTTCAGGTTATCATATATTTAAGCCTGTTATTTCTTAAAAAACTGGCTTTTAGACACCAGCAAAGAATAACAGGACTTTAAAATTTAAGTCAAAGAAATTTTCATTACATATTTCTCTTCCGAAAACACAATTTTCTTCGAAACCAAACTTCTATTTCGTAAGACTTTCAGAGAAGAAAACAATTTTATTCTTCGGTTTTAAGGGATAAACAAATTTAATACAAGTTTTGAAGCAATTCAGTCATTTATGACTAGAAAACTATATATGACTTAACAGTAAATAATAGTTTTATATAAAACTTCTTTTCACTCGATTTATAAGCACTTAATTTTTCGGGCACTCACTTATAAGAGTGAAATGGTTAGAGCACAGACATAGGCGCTGAATGAGAGGGTGTGCATTTACGCCAATGTTATATAACATATGCGCACAATTTTATGCAACAGCTAAGGAATGAACGAACGGATATGTAAGGCACAGACACTCATTTATTAGTAGCGGAAAGTTGTGTTTTTAATCACTAAAAATGTTAATTCGTCAAAACGTTAATCGAAATTTCATTATTTTCGTGTAATTTTGGCTCTTGATTAGGATTTTCCGACTTGTTTACTGACACACTTGTGAATTATTACGGGTAATTTGGGCTTATTATGGTCTATTTATGTCACATAAAGTCGGTGAATCATTTTTCGCACTTGATTAGTGAATTCTCAATGATAGGGTGTTCCTCATTGCTTTGCTCTTGAGGTATTCTAGTAAACTCATAAATATTTTTAAAGGATTCTTGAGAATCAGTGAAATATTCTTGAATTTAATATTTGATAACTTCTATGTTGAATATTTTACCAAGCTTCTACATTGAAATTTAAAAATTTTGCTCATAAAAACTTAATTTAAACCATAGATAAATGTTTGTATAAAATTTACACCATTATATACCAAGTTTATATAAAGTGTGTTTAAAGTAAACCAATGTTCAAGGGTCCCTGTGAAGCAAAATTCAGGGGAATGATTTAGGCCTTTACCCCTTTGCTCATCCCTGATCTTAGCACACTTCTTTAACTCGTTAATTACCTTGACACATTCAGATAAAATTTTGTTGTCTGAAAGTTTCATATTTATGACACAATAAAACGGAATATATATTTAAAATATATTTTTATTGTTTATTACTATTTGTCAGAAAAAAATAAAAAAGTTATTTATATTTATTGTCAAATAAGGCCAGGGTAATCTCAGAGACAGTTCAATATTTAAACTTGAATCAATCTCACCTCATTAGGAAAATGAAAATCATTAGTCAATGGCTGTGATATAATTAAATTGCAGATTAAATTCATAAATAGTCGATAATTCTGACTGATTCCAACTTATCTCTTATTTACCCAGTGTGTGACCAAAATAGCCACGCTTGAAGAACCCTGGTTGCGAGAGCACAGCTAATACAATTATTCCAAACATGAATTCTATGCTCACCGCAAATGATTTCTATAATTATTGTGGGCATTGAATAAAATTACTTCAGATCTTTTATTTAAAGCCTAAAAAGGCCAGAAAAATATTAATAATTCTCAAAAGTCTTGTTAACAGAATATATTTCACTGGAATTAGTGCTAAAATTATTAAAATTGAATTCTGTGGTCAATAATAATAATCATGTTTTAAACGTGTTTTACATTTTTAATTATAGTGATTAAAACTCAGTAATTAATTAAAAGCAAAGTTATGTCTAATTTTTAACGAATTAATTGAATGTTTGCTTACTTTTAAGTGATTTTTAGTCAAATAATTGGAAGAAAACATTTTCTAAACTAAACACAAGTTTTCACTTCTCAAGAATTTTAGCAAAATTTTACAACATTTGCGAAACGATTCTTGAAATATGTTTCTTCACTTGTTGTCAGATCCGTTACTTGAGTAAAGAAAATTGAATTTCATCTGAAAAACGTCCTTTTATTACACTCTGACTCTCTTCTATCAGAACCGCAGATTAATTGTCTTTTGGAGAGTTAGACAAATATAATATAAACCAAAGAGAATATCAAACAGTTTGTGATACTATTGATTAAACTTTATTCTGAGTAACAGTTTTATGCATACCTCGAATGTATTGTTTAAAATTACATCTCTTTTTATTAATTGCAGGTTCATATTCATTAATTTTAGAAGAGCATAGACTTTAATACTGAATGTTTTAAATTATAATTATATGATTTCTTTATTTTAAAATGAATTTTTAATATATTTCTTATGAAAAACAATGTTGAAACCAAAGGCAGCTAGATAAAAATTATTTTTAAGGTATATTTCCACTTTTGTATGCATTGGTTTTTAATCTTATCGTGATGTTTATAAACAACAACAAGAGTAACTGAAGTTTATGTTTACTGTTTAACTTTAGTTTTGTAATTTGTTGGTTGGTTTTCACCTGAATTCACAGTCTTGACTCAAGAGACTTGGAATATAATCATGATACAAGTATTTACCAAGAAACAAAACATTTCCATACTTTATCTGAAGTT
Source organism: Oribatida sp. (assembly GCA_034697865.1). Taxonomy (NCBI): domain Eukaryota; kingdom Metazoa; phylum Arthropoda; class Arachnida; order Sarcoptiformes; species Oribatida sp. Next base: position 10,036 of record JAQGAR010001217.1, read on the forward strand.
TACTTTTTGAGTGAATAAACAAAAAATTAATTTTTATTTAT
>JAQGAR010001218.1:0-10074 GCA_034697865.1 Oribatida sp.
TTATAACTATTCACTTCTTTTTCTAATTTAGACAACTTTTGTTTGTCGGCTAACCTTTGGATTCGTTCGCATTCGAGTTCTGTTTGCAAAAGACTGAACGCTCTGTCCGTTTTCCACATCGACTCCAATTGATCGTCAAATTCGGACAAATAAACCCAATTGCTTTCCAACTCCTCCTTGACCTGCGGTAAAGACTCCTTCAACTGATGAAAAGTATTCAGAATAAGAAGTGCTGCCATCGATATCTCCTCTACCACTCCGTCCTCGAGTTTAAGGGATTCTTAATAGAAATTCATATCAATATTTAACGGAGAGACCTCCGATGGATTACCGATAAGAGAGTCTGCGTTATAGTAAGAGACCAACCAATTCCTTATATGAATGCTTAGGTTTAAGATAACCGAATCATCCATTGAGTCAAAGTCGGGAATTTTGAGTTTGTCCTTCTGGTCCATTCCACTCGTGATAAACGACTCGTCAAACAATTCAATCAATTGTCCCAATTTATAGACCACAGTCTTTGTGTCACTGAGCTCTTCGAGTATAGGTTCATGTATAATGCCATTGATTAGATTGGTTATTGCAATCTTATGGTTGTCTTCGATGGTCATGACCCGGTATTCGCTGAGGTCAAAGTTTTGTTCAGCCGAGGAGTCCATTCCGTTCACTGAATCCAATTGGAAATACATTTCTTATTATTATAACAAACTTTTCATTTAAGTAAAACTAATTAACAAATAATGAAATCCATTATAAAATAATTTAAAAACTTTTATTTGAAGTTTTGAAAAATGCAAGACTTTTAAGAATTAGCGGCAAATGTTTTACAATGAAATCCAATATCAGCTCTACTTTTGGGGGACTTTTAGGGGGAATACTATTTGGTGCTGTTTTTTGCCGTTTCTATGATATTCTCGTATTTGCCTTCACTTTAAATAAATCGATTCTTAACTAAACATTTGACTTACATTTTGCTTGACTTCAAAATCCAAATCAAATTTATTTCTAATTAATAATTAGTTTAAATGCAATAAAATTGATGTCAATAATACCGAATAGATTTCAATAAATTTTGTTTTTAGGTTCAAATAATTTTAGTCCCACTTTGGATAAAATGACGGCTCAGACAGTAATAATGGATTGAAGGGTCGGATATATTTGAGTGTTTGCGCACTCGTACGCACACACAGGGCTCTCAAAATAAATATACACGTGTTATGTGACTAACCGTCAAATACGTCAACTCCTCTAAATTAACTTTTGGAAGATGCTTTTAAAACTTTTCGTCAACTTTTCGTCGAAAATCTTCATTAAGTTTCAGTGATTTACAGTTACTTTTATTCCGACTTCAGTCAGTGTATGAAAACCTATAGCTGCCGACCACTCACTCTTTAAACACTGATTTTAAGCAACTTTTAATCAAAACATTTTAAACATTTGGTCCGAAATTAAAATTTATTTTCTACTTATTTGTGACTAAAATAAAAATATATAAAAATATTGACTTATATTTTGATAGATAAGACTTTTTATTATAATATATTTGAGAGGTATTTGTTTGGCATTAATTGGTTTGAGGCAAGTCTTTACTCCAAATGTCTTTTTGGGTAAACTGTTGTGCGATATCCAAAGCGATGGTATAAATACCGCTAACGTTCTGCAGATTTGTGATAACGGTTACAATGAGTTCGTTTTTGGGCTCAATTAATATGACAGAAGAGGCGCCGATAGCACCGCCCGTATGCGAGAATATGTTCGGGTATAATGGCTCCGAACAGAAGGCATACTTTGATTCAATGTCTCGGATAACACCCCAACCCAGACCTGCAGTAGTTATCAATAATCAGATATAAGAATGAATAGAATAATACGTACCATATCCGCCCCACCGGTTATCCCAATCGAGTTTAGTGTTCGCATACTTTTAAAAAAAAGTGACAAAAGTTTCAGAAATTGATTTATAAAAATGTTTTGAGACATCAGACTATAAATTAATATAAATATTGTTTTCATTTGAATTCTAATAATTTTTGGTTGTTTTTCAAGTGTTGGACAATAATGGTTGCGATTTGAGTGGCCACCGGAGTGACCCCTACATCTCCCATATTGGCGATAATTGTCACAATCAGTTCATTAGTGGGCTCAATGACGAGCACCGATGAGGCGCCCATAGCAGCCCCCGAATGGGATATAAGATTAGGCATGGGGGGTTCTGAACAATAGGCATGTTTGGCGCTCTCATCTCTTATGACTACCCATCCGAGACCTAAACAATTAAATCAAAAAAATATAATCGAAGACTTAAATCTGAGTGCAGACCATATCCTCCAAATCTTCTGCCAACTCTTGTATTTTCTGCCTATTATTGTATTTTTAACCAAATTTAAGATAAAAATCCAATTTAATTAGCAATTGGTCTGATGTCTGACCACTAATCTTACCGGTGTCCACATTTGGTCTATGATTTCCTTTTTAATGAATCCGGGCTTTCCATTAGCGCCGCCTTTAAAGCTATAGAGCATAATGTTGCCGAACTTCAACAAGTCGTGAACATTTGAGAGTAGTCCCCCACCCGCCCACTTATAACTGTTGTCGACATAGGGAGCGTTAAGAATTTTGCCATTAGAGCCACTCTTGACATAGAAATTTGAACGGTTGTATATAATGGGGTCGTTTTGGTCTAAATATGTGTTCTCTAACCCGAGATCTTCTCTCAAGAATTTAATGAAATATTTGTCAAACTTTTGGCCCTTTAATTGACTTTCGATAACCGCAGAGATCAGAGTAAAGCCAAATGTCGTATAACTATATTTAGTGCCCGGATTTGCGATCAGAGGATCGTCTTTGAAGAGCTTAAGTGACTCCATAGCAGATGAAAACGTCTCTTTCAGATAATATTCGGGTAAAGAAAATTCCCCCAATTGATAGCCAGAGTTCTTTGTGTCCTTTGGTTTGTCTTTTGACTCATTGGGCTCTTTCTTGTAATGTCTGATTCCACCCAAATGTGAGGCCAACTGTCTGAGAGTGATGTCCACTTTGTTGCCCTCCCACAACTTGTCGGGGAATTGGTCTTTAGTTAAGTATTGATTGATAGGTTTGTCCAAATCGATGCGATTCTCTTGAATTAGTTTAGCCAACAATAAAGAAGTCATAGATTTACTAATGGAAGCGATTCTCATAACTGTTTTGTCATTACATTTGACGCCATTCTCGACATCGGAGAAGCCTTCGGAGTAAAGCCATACATTCTGACCCCTGAGACTGACACCGACAACAATTCCAGGAATGCCATTTATTTGTCGCCATTGACTCAATCGTGTAATACATGAGTTGATTACGGATTCGTTTCGACTCAAATCTAATTTATTGTCATTTGATTCAGAATTCAAGTCAGGTATGAGCTCCTCTTTGTTGGCAGATTTGGCTTTGACTGCGGCCAACGCGGCGGCACTGGAAGTGAAGGCCACTCCTATGGCTATTAATCGACCATTAAATTTAGTGAACATGATTTCAATCAATTGATAAAAAAATTTCTATAAAGTCAACACATATTTACTACTTTTGTTTACATTTAATTTTAGGCGCTTTTTATGAATGATTTGTGATAACAAATACATATTAAGTAAAAGTTGGTCGGTCATTTTATTTAAAAAAACAAATTTAACAAATATTTAAGGAACAATTCAAAACATTGATAGGGGGGGGGGGGAGCCCAAATACGTTATTAGAAGAACTATTTCACTGTGATTAAATAAGACTACAAAGTGGCCTCTTTTTGGGAACAGATTCAATCTACCCGACCAAATGGTTCAATTGTTCAAATCAATGGTTTGTGGCACATGTTTTATCTCAGTTAGCGAACAGTTCGGGATAATATATTGACGCGTTATCTTTGATGATAACCAATGTTGGATCAGTCATTATGGTTGAAGTCAGTGATGTGTTTATCTGACCTTTACATTTCTAAACTTTTACTTTAAGGCATTGATTTTGTAGAAATATAAAAGAATTTTTAATGTATTTCAATAAATCGATTATTTTATCGTAAATTAGTTTTTTGTGAACTTTCAAAAGTCGTTTGTATCGATTTATTTCAATCGCAACTTTGAAAAAAATACTCTTTTCATGGATTGGTTAGAAGTAAGAGCATATTATAAGAATATGTCATAGAGTCGGCGTTGGATTTGATCAAACAGAATATTCTGTGCTCAAGTCTTCACAGCAGTCACAACGGATTTAGTCTTACACTAAGTTTGACTTTGATATCCAATTCAATTGATTCACAGTTTTAAAGGAATTGCAAAGAATTTCACTTATATTTTGAGAGAAAATAAGAAAGAAATTAGAAAATAGTGAGCAATGCTTTCGGTTTCAGTCTCAGAACAGGTGAGGTTCAAAAGCAAAAAGTATGGAACAGTTACCGCACTTCCGGTCACAGGTATGTCAACTGAATAAACATTCTCTTGTTTTTCATTGAAATAGAAATTCTTCTGAAAGTAATTAATTGAAATTTTGATTTTCAGTTGAATTCGGAAAATTCGTGGGATCTGAACGTAATTTGGATACAAAACAGAAGCGAAACACAAATAGTGGAACAAATAGAGCTCATCGTCAGAACACCGATACTGTAAGTCATTTGTTGATATCATTCCTCAGCACTCAATGAGTGTGTCATTTATTTTTGTTTTGGCGTTAATTTGGTTTTCTCTGACTCTTATGAGAGAAACTTAATTAAGACTTATTTATTGACCGAAACCGACGATAAATAAAAAGAAACACAAAATAAATCCAAATAAACTCAATCAGTGGTAAAGAAATTCAAAACTATGCTCAAAAAGGCATTAATACGGCATTAATGTCGAGTATAAGAGCCTTAAGGTATTGAAGCTTTCGATAACAGTTTAGTCTCACAAAAGCCAAATTTTAATAAAATTTTCATCAAATATTCTTTATTTTTCACCTTCAACAAGAACATAAGCTTGCAAGTTAGCAAATATATTCCAACAAAATAAAAAGAAAGTTAAAAATGAACAAGTCAAGTTAATAAAAGAAACATGTAAATTACAATTAAGTACCGGGTAAAGGTTGGTTTTTCATCTTTTCGTGAAAATTAGTCAAAGATATAAATTATTTGTCTGAAAATATTATATATTTATTCGACAATTTTATAACAACCAGAATATTGAAATTTTTCTGAATTCTTTTTGAAAACCGGAATAATCTGAAAGTAATCCTATATTTATCGCATTTTACGATTCAGTTGTTCTGCTCTCAAATTCATTCGGTTTTGAATCTAAACTAAAAAAAATAGAATTCAAGAATATATTCAATCGTAAAACAAACACATTATTCAAAGGCTGAGGAAATTGGTTCCATTTTATTGAAAGTTATATCTGAATATTATCTTTTAATTAAACACTTCTTTTACTAAAATGGCGTACAATTGATTCAAATAAATTTTATTCGAAACCATGTTCTGAGTTTATCTATACTCGTACTCTTGTCAAGGAAAAATAATTATCATTAAAAAGAATATTTGATTAAATGATTGTTGAGAAACAAGGTCAATTAAAGAACGATACATTCTGGTTAAAAAAAATTTACTCATATTTCTCATTTATCTTGATAGAGTTCTTCAATTATCTCTTGATTTTGAATTGAATATTATTAATAGACAGATAAAATTGTAAAATTCTAATGTATAACCTAAAAAAAAATCCTAATTAACCAAATCCATTTCAGTAATTGGAAGACTGTAAATAAAAAAGTCATTAACGATCAATTTGAATTGTCCTATTGTCATGTCAAATTGAGTTTGTCCAGTTCAATGTGATGCACCTTATATTGGCTTCGTTTACAATCCATTATAATCCTTCTCTCAATTTCACCGACGTCTAAATTAACCATGTTGTTCCATAGAATCATTAAATTATTGGCTCATCATCAAAGTGAATATAAGAGATCCGCTGACCTAATGTTACGTCTATACAATCAGTTGACTTAAAAAGCATTTCCATATTACCTCCTATTCTATATAATTGATTCGATATAATCATTAGCATTACAAATATGACTGAATCGACTCAAAACGAATACAGTTTCCAAAAAACTTGAGAAAAATATTCATAAAAAATAATTTAATGTTTGAGCGAATTATTGAAAAATTCTTATCGTTTTCATACTTCGAGTGTTTTGCGGTCAATACGTGAATCAGTTTCTATAAAAATAATGTGATATTTGAAGCAAGAATTTCGCTTTTATTCCCTTTTAGATGGAAATGTATTTTTGAGTAATTTAATCCTTTAAAACGAAAATCTTGTTTTTTATGAAATGGACCTCAATTTGAAACCAGTTTTGTGCAAAGCTTTGCATAAAATCCAAAACTAAATATATTTGAAATAATATTTTATTACATTTTATAACATTTTATTCATTTATTCCACTGAAGAGGAATGTGAGTCACATTGACATTGAATTTAGTTTATAAACATTATTGCAACCAATTTATTGTATGCCTATCAAGCTACTCTACTCTAGTATACCTAAAAGCGTATGAATTGATTCTCAATTTAATCGCCACTAAAGTTACCCATCTAAACCCATCTAGTATCTAATGAATCAGTAATGTATTTGTATCGATCGAACGAGTTTTCCTGGAAAAATATCTGAGAATAAATTGAATAATCATTAATTTGAGCGAATGAAGTGATTTTACGCAAAACTTATTGTTCATCGACATATTCCTTCTTTGGACGATATAATGGATGATATAATAAAACAATTGAGTTTATCATAAAGTCTATAGTCTTCTGAGAAGACTCTTCTCAATGATTCCATTGGAATAAATAGAGTTTCGGTTCATTGCATATATTTGAGAATAAAAAGGAAATCATATTTTATTCATTTCGTTTTAGACATAGAATATATTTCTTCATAAGTTTGAGATATTATTTTCAGATTGAGTTGGTTTTCGCAAAACTTATTTTCTTCTAAAGCAAAAACAATACCATAAGGATTCTGATATCAATCGACTCTTTAAGTTGGCTATAAATCTGAATTTTCAGACATTTTAATACACTTTTATCCCAAATAACATGATATCAAAGAATTTTCAGACAAATTTTCAAAAAGAATTTGAACCGAGTAATTTTATTTCTGAGCATTCAAAATTTGCAAAATTTAAATCTTTTTACTTGATATTACTTTGATTTATAGGCCTTTACATGTATTTGAATTTGAAACAGAACAGTTTTTTTAGAACACTTTACAATTCAATGAACTGACATTTATTTAAAATTTTGGTTTTCCATAGAATTTCATTGAAATAAAATGATAAGTGATAACATCGATTCAAAATTCATCCATCAATTGAATCGTTTGACTGATTCCTCCGTTCGATAATGTCATCAAATATTCAATTAATGTTGTATTCATTCATTAAGTATGAGCACAGAATGAACAGTCTTTGTCCACCAAATGAAAGGAATAGAACTAAAGCAATGATATAAATGTAATTTTCATACATGAGAATAATTGGTATCACCCCACTTCATCTAATCCTGTTTAGGCAAAATATTTTAATATCCCCTTTAAACAAAGAAATCAATCCCAGTTTTCCAAAAAGTTTTATTATGTACCGATTCGCCGAAAGGTATAGTGTTTTACTTACTTAGATTGCCTGATTAATAATTACAAATTATTTATTTTGCTTCATATAAAATTAGTTATTTTATTGGTTCAGTTTAATTTGAGGTTAGTTTTAGTAAACATATCTTTTATGTTAAGTAAGGTTAAGTTTAGTATAAGTTAGGTTTAGGTAAGATTATGTTAGGTTTAGGTTAGTCATGTTATCTTCAATTCTTGATCGACTATCTCATATTTAATTATCGGCTAAGTATGACTCGGTCAAGTGGGACGGAACCGAATCATCGGAACCAAAACTAATTAAAGAGATTAACAGAAAAATAGCAAAAGTTTTGTCGTTTCACACTTCAGACGATAAGACATGAAAACTATTTGTTAACTTAAACGATGTTAAATAAGAACCGTTTCTATAAATAATTGATTAAAGCATTCGAATGAAGTTAATGTCAAACATTAAAAGTTTGAGTCTATTTATCAAACATTTAATCGATTGAATACTTCAATGAATTTATTTTATGTCTGAAATCGTAGTCTAAAATATAAAACTTTTATTCTCAGATGAATTACTGAATTGTACCAAGGTTAGTTTCTTAACACTTGATGAGCAGGGGATAAGGTAGAACCAAAATATCCTTCTTATTTCTACTTCAGCCTCTAGAAAAAAATCTTAAAAAATCATTGAATATCTTTTAAGTTCATTTGAAATTACTGTGAAGTACTATCAAGAAAAAGGGTTTAGCAAATATAGATCCTTAGCTAAACTTGGTAGTTTGGGATTTAAAAGTGACTCTGAGTACCTTGATCATTATAATCCTATCTTTATGTCTTCCATTCTAGAAAATGAATAGAATAGAATTTCATTGAATTATCAAAAATGGTTTAAACTTGCAATTGTCTGAAACGTTAAATAAAAAAGTTTGTTTTTCTTCAACAAAATTTTATCGATTTGTGGCACAAAAATAGAAAAGAACTCAAGAAATTAGAGTATATCTCAAAAGAGATAAAATTGTCTCAAAGTTCATAGTTCAAACTGAAATCGAAAATAAACAAAACATTAATTTAGGATAAAATTACGGACAAATAAAAATAATTACGAGCAAAATCATTGAATGAAAAATAAATAAAACGACTCAAGTCATGGAATCTGAGTATCGCTTTTCACAAACTTATCTAAAAATAAATTTTCATTTCTTTTCTGAAATAGAAATCCATTTCATGCAAAATTAAGAAACTAAAGGAGACCCACGCTCAATTTAACTTAGATTAACATTGAATTTGTCATAAATAATTGATATGTTTTGGCATTACATTTATTAATCCCATTTCTTTTTCTGGGAATATGTAATGGATTTAAATATAAGTCAATCAAACATTAATTTTTATGGCCTTTTGAACGCTTCAAATGCCATTTGAATGTCCTAAAAGATTGCAAGTTGGCAAATTTTCTTGGCAAAATAAAAATAAGGATAAACTAGAATCTATGAAGAATTGACTAATTTCTGACTTAAATACTGTTCAATAATTATATCAAAGAAAACCGTTTGATTGTCGACATCTACAAGAATAATCTAGCTAATGAGAATTATACGAATCCAAGAAGAGATTAGGAATTCAAATGAAGATAAAATTTGAGAATAGAATATTTTTATTTCAGTAGAATTTTTTTTGAATACACTTTAATCGATAAAATAATGATAAAAGAGATCCACTTTTATAATTTTAGAGCAAAACAGAGAATATAATGCCCACAGGTTTAAACAATGTAACCAAAACAAGGCCTTCCATTTAAAATAATGATTTCGAATAGACCTTGGAATCCCATTACTATTTCAGTAAAATGTTTACAGTTTGTGTATTTATTTTATGGGCACATATCCCTGAATTTAGGCAAATTACACTTGAACATATTGAACATTTCTTGAAATAGCGGACATAGTATTTCATGTTAGACTCTATTAATCTATTAATCTAATTACAGTTAGGTTTTCCTAATTAAGTTTGCAATAATTCCAAATAAAATACATTTGAGAGTATTTTATTGATTTTCTAATTTATCATGCACACAATAATAATAAAGAATATTCTTTGAATTTCGTGTCAGACTTCATTTTCATTCAATTTGAATATTAATCGTTTCGTTCACTGAATTGTTGTTTGTTTAGTGATTTAGTGAAGCGCTTCCACTAAAAATTTGCTCAATTTATTAGACAAAACCCTTTATTTGGGAATCGATTTGATAAAAATCAAGTGAATAGTGTTTCCAAACTGTAATTTTCGTAAACAACTATTGTATGCAATCATTGAAAATAAGTTATGTTTCATATGTTTATATTTTGTGCACAAAATTTGATTGCTTTCAACGTTAAAGTAATGATTTAATCAGAGAAATGTATGTATTATTTGTTTAATACATTTTGATAAAGATATTCA
>JAQGAR010001219.1:0-10069 GCA_034697865.1 Oribatida sp.
ACCTGTGAGTTATGCCCGGCTCAGATGAGTTGGAGTTTGAATGCGCACGCGTTGGACGGGTTATCGCATGACAAACACATGTATTCACTTCTTTACCCAATGTTCACAAAAAAGTAAATTTAGTCCCAATTGAAGTGAAAAATGGATGATCTCTTGGAGATTAAGATCATGTCTTCCAACACCAATCAAATGAGTGCTTTATTCCAGTCGACGGGTGTTCCCGATGAGGCCAACTTCAAGCTCGAAACAACTGATTCATTAAAACACTGCAAATTGAGTGCAGTCGATATGATCTCTGGACAGCAATTCGTTGGTTTGTCCGATAAGACTTCTGAATACTATATCGGAGTCCGAAACTCAAATACTCTGGAAATACATCCGCTTTCGATGTTTAGAATGAATCCAATAATTGAAAATTCATTTCCAGTTTTGACTCCACTCACAATCAAAGAACAGCTCGATGAATTTAAGGAGAAATTTGGTTCGCGAAAGATTCAGAGATCACTCGCCAGTAAACGCAAATATGCCATCGAATTCGGCGAAGAAGACATCGAAGAGCTAGAATCTAAGACTAAATCAATTACCGAAACAACCGTTGAATTGGCGACAAATGAGAGGACAATAAACGATAGCCTCGATATTCTGCCCAAACAGAACAGAGACGCCATTTGTGTTCAAGAAGTCTATGATTTGAATGAAATAATAACCGAAAGCGAGAGAAATGTATTGAAACCACTCGAGGATCAACTCTACCAACAAATCGATAACATATTTATAAAACATTTGATATCAGATCCAAATGATTCTGAAAACAAATTGATTGCAAATTATTTGCATCTTTTGATAACTCTATCGAATCTTAAGGCCACTGATTTACGCAAAGCGGATCCGTTACCAACACTGATGCCCGAAGTCAAACAAATATTATTCGTTCGATTCCTAACCTCTCAATCAATGGACAGACGGATTAAATATGTGTTTAGCCCCAAACAGAGGGACAGAGTACTTATTTACGGCATTATTTTATGTCTGATTCTTAATAACTATAAACCCTTGGAATTTGAGTCATTGCAAAAAGCATTCAAAGTTCCCGCCACTAAAATGCGTAAAATTGTTGAAATAATCGGCGCTTATATCGAAACTCTGAAGAACTCTTTGGGAGTTAACACAAAATCAGTTGTTTTAAGAATTCCTTTAAATACATTTTCAGAGAAGAAGACTTTCAGAAGAAGATAATACGTTTTTTGAATTTTTGTTGATTTGTTTCACACAATTGTATATAAAAAAAAGTAATGTATTTTAAAATAAAAGAAGAGCTCTGATTAAAATCATTTAAACTTGTTTAAAACAAACGCCAACCAACTAACTAGGACTTTTTTGAAACAAATATCTATAAAAATGTTGATAAAGTGATAAATTGGAAAATTTGAGTCAAAAATAACTTTTATTTATAGATTATTTTTATTTGAAATTTGTTTTATAATAATTCAAAACCTTTTGACGAACTTCTTATTCGAATTAACTTTTTTTTACAAAAAGTTTTAAACCTTTTCATAGAAATGATATTTGTTTTAAAATTGAGTCGATTTTCGAAAATAAGAAAACTGTTGATTAGAGTTCGTCGAATGAATCGTTTTGTAATGAGGCCGACCTATTGGTTATAAACAAGAATTAAGATTTGTTATCACTTGAATTGCAATAAGTGTACTTGGCCAATGAACTGCCCGCAAAGTTCAAAAGTCTTGCAGGGGTTGAGCTTGACTTTGTTGAATGGAATTCGTCGGCAAATTCTGTGAGTTTATGAGATGAGAAGATAGCGCTCTCCCTCTTCTTTATCATGAATTCGTTAGGAAGAAGCCATTTATGATCAGCGCATTCCTCAATTGTGGGCCGCTTACTGTTAGATAGAGACCATGGTTAGATCATTAAGTTTGTTCAAAAAATAAAAAGCTTGAAATACTGACTGAGGAGTGAGTTTGAAGACCGTTAGAAGGAATCTAATCGCCTCCTGAGTTATCTCTGGGTAGAGGTGATCGAACATATATCGGACATAAACTACATTCTTAGCCGTTTCATTTTCGGTCGATCCACGGAATGGAGAGACGCCGCTCAAAAGTATGTAGGTCAATACTCCTACGCACCAAATATCTGCAGAGGTGGTCACCTCTTCATTTTTAATTAGTTCGGGTGCTATTTGTTAAAAATGTCATTTAATTTGAGTACATTTTTATAATTACATTCAAAATTTCAAACTAACCGACATATTCAGGGCTGGCGTTAATTGATACCCGACTTCCAGCGACGGGCACTCGTCTGGCATTAGAAAAGTCGCAAAGCTTTATGTCATGTCTTCTTTGGTCGACCATAACTACATTGTCGGGTTGTAATTCCAAAAGACAAATACCTCTGAAATGCAAATATTCGATGCCATCCAGAACTTGAAGAATAATTTTAGACACAAGTTCTTCGCTATATTTATGCCTTTGCGAGAGGTAAGTGAGTACATCAATGCCCGATAGCTTTTCCATGACGAGGGCAAAAACAGTTGAGCCCCGACTCGCATAAAACAATTCTGTTATCCTTTCGTTGGCCAATGATTTCATGATTTCGTATTCATTTTTAATTCCAGATTCGGACTCACTTTGAGTCAAAACTGCTTTACTGACTAATATGTTATTAATGTCTTTGACTCGAGTATTGCTAATCATTGAGAACCTTCCGCGAGATATCTCCGACAAGAAGTCGTAGAGTTTGTCGTGTTCTTCGTCTATCACTGGAATTGGATTAAGTTCTTTACTATAATCAATGATTGGAATTGACATTTGGTCATCAACAATTATTCGACCGACGTCCTCGGTTACCGTTTGCCTATAGATGCATGCTCGAGGAACTTTAAGTCGTTGGCTGTCATCTGCACCCAGTGTTTTGACCATTTCACTGGCCAGACTATGAGGACTCCATCCGAAACTATTTCTGGCACTTACTCTGAAATAATAAGAGGAGTCGGGCTCTAAGTTTCTGTAAACAAAGAATTCGTGTTTTATATTATCCGCAATGACTGTCCACTTATTGTCTTTCGGTTTTTGGAACTCAAGTCTATAGCAGAGTATATAACTATTGCCATCGTGTCGGGGAGGACTCCAACACAAATACACTTCTTTATTGGAGCCACCTTTAATTTCGGGAGGCTCAGGCACACCAGGAGCGTCACCCAATTTGAGTCTTGCTCGACAAACAACAGCCCCTTCTTCGTTTCTGGCCACACATTTATAATGTCCAACATCATAAGCACGGGCTGGTTTGATTCTAAGCTCACACCTTCCATCTTCTGTACGCTTTACTTCAATACGACTACTTTCGATAAGTATTCCATCGTTTCTAAACCAGGCATAACTGGGAGTGGGGTCACCCACAGCTAAACAGCTGAAAACTACGTCTTCATTCTCTTTAATGACAATATCTTTGATCTTTTCTCTGAAAAAGGGAAGATTGGATTTGGTTCCGGTGTCTTTGGACACTATGCCAAACGCTTCTCTCTTCAAAGCATGTAACTGTCCATAAGCGTAACCAGAAGTACCCAATTCTCGAACTAAACGCATTGGTTTGGATCGTGTTTCCAGTCCTCTCTTTTCTTCTCCGACTTCTTCGTCCATAATATCTGTAAATTTTCTTCGCTCTCTAACAGAAACGGAGGGTTTATATCCTTGATTTTCCTGAAAACAAACAATTATTTGGATAATGTTTGATACAATTTAATAATTCAAACTTACATAACTGTCTCCCCAATGGGATTCTCGAAGGCTAGCAGCAAGACTGGGACTTCTTGAGGCACCCACTCGAAGATAACCTCTAATTCTTGTAGCAAAGTCTGTGTCTCTGAGTTGTAAGAGATAAGTGTCGGGTCCGGACTGGTATCTGATAACAGATAAATGAGTTAAAGTATTTGATTAGAAATCGTTTATCTCAATACTGGCTCTCAGAGTGCGCGTCCACTCCTTCTCTTGAAATCTTTTGTCTATAAGTTTCATCAAATTGTGATGGTTGAAATTTGGATCGACGCACTTCCCTCTCTGGACTTGGAGGTGGAGTATACCTTTCATCGGGTGGGTATATCATACGACTGGGATGAGTGAAACATGAATGCAGTGCTCGTCGTCTGTAATGTGTTTTACACGAGGCGTTCACATACTATAAAATAAATTTTAGTTTATTTTACATTCAATTATATTAACCCTAAGAACTAACCCAATTCTTCCACCTCTTATGATATTGTCTTAAGTTTTCCATACAATTTAATTGAGACCCGGTTCCTGGTCTTTCAGCCAATTTGAGCCATGGATGTTGAAGAGCAGTCTTCACATCCAACCTTTTGTATTGATCAAATTCAAGTACTTTTGATAAGAAGTCTCGGCCTTCGATGGATATTTCAGTCAATAATTCATGTGAGAAATCGATTTTTCCTAATTGCAATTGGTGCAAGGTTGCCCTATCATTTTCCCGCAAAAACGGAGAAATGCCGGTCAACAGAATATATGTGATGATTCCCGCTAAACATTATTTCAATAGTTAATAAAAACATAATAATAGTGGACTCGTTTGATCACTCACCTGACCAGACATCGGCCACATAACTGGCCGACTGTTGATTAAGTATTTCTGGCGCTACAAACTCTGGATGTCCGAACTCTATTATATATTTGAGTCCGGGTATTATTCTTTGAGCCAAACCAAAGTCTGAGATCTTAATGTCATTTCCATTCACTCTTTCGAGAAGAATGTCTCCGATCTTTCAGAGAAATTTAAATAATTGAATAATTTGTTGCTTTAATTATTTAATTGGACTTACAGTTAGACCGAAGTGAGCGATATTCTTGAAGTGCAAGTAATCTATTCCTTCGAGAATTTGTCGGATATAAAGGGCGACATCACTTTCAGTGAGAGTTCCTCGCTGTAAAATACTATGAAGAAGTTCACCGCCACCGCAAAGATCAGTAATAAGAGTCAGTGAATTAGGAGTTGATGTGAACGCATCCCATAATCGGGTAATTCTTGAGTGGTATCCCAATTGGTTCATTATATCGAGTTCTGCCATCATATAATCCTTCATCTGTCCTCTACCATGCATCATTTTGGAAGCAAAGCTCTTTCCAGTGACTCTCTCTACTGAATGATAAGTAATGCACTGAGTGCCCCGACCTAATTCATCGCCGATATCATAAAAGGTTTCAAATGGTTTGGTTTTAGGTTTAATCATTTGATTGTATCCAAAGCTGTATTTATCGTATTCCAGTTCACTCTCTTTTGGAAATTAACCAAAAATTAATTCTTGGTCTCAGATGTATTCAATCATTACCTTCAATGTGGAGCATAGCGGAAATAGAGGCATGACCTGCGATATTCGATGCCGAACACGAGTATAATCCCGCATCTTTGACAATCGCTCCATTAATAAAGAGTGTGGCCCTGTCTGGAGTTTCCCAAAGGATTTTGATCCGATCAGATTCACCCATTGGCTGCCAATCTTTAAACCAACGAACAATTGGTTCGGGCTTTCCCTCAAGAGTGCACTCAAAGCGAGCGTGTCTTCGCGATAATATAGTTGTCTCTTCAAATCGCTTAGTAAAGACTGGCGGTTCTGCAATTTCCAATTTGATTTTCCTCTCTTCTGTTCCGTGAATATTGGAGGCAACACAAGTAAACCATCCCACGTCGTTTTCAGTCATATTTGAAATAAACAGACAATTTTGTCCGCCCCTGTCTTGCAGTGTATCAAAACGAGTGGCAGAACCCATTTGTATCTGAAATCATGAAAATTCTTCTAAATTATTTAATTCAAATTATTTACAACTATTAGACAAACCTTCTCTCCTTCGAATTGCCAGTGGACATGAGGGTCAGGATGTCCATAGATCCAAAACTCGAGAGTAACAGGTTGTCCGCGTATACCATAGATAAACATTTCGTGTTCTCTTAAAAATCTTGGGCCGCACTCTGAAACAATTTTCAATGTTTTAAAAATCACTTATAATTGATTAGAACCTGATTTATCCAGGGGCTGGTGATCTAAATCGTAACCCTTTGGTCTCTTATCAAAGGGTTGGTGTTGAGGTCTAAGTTTGCTTCTATAGGCAGTGACAGAAGGCGAGGGGTCACTTATTCCGAATTTGTTCTCAACGCGTGTTCTGAAACTATAATCTTCGTCTGGACTGAGACCATCGATGTCGCACTGGGAGTCTTTTATTCCTTTAATTGCCACAAACTTTTATAATGTGTTTAATATTAAGAATTTGATACCTGTTCTATAGGCTATCCATTCCCCATCAGGAATGCGAGCAAATTCTACGATATAAGTGACTGGAATTCTGGGCTGAATGGGAATTGAAGGGAGCCATGCGAGTGTCATATCGCTGTCACTCATTCGCGTGATTCTTGGTCTGTCAGGTAATGGCACCGGAATTGAAGGTTTCTTGAATTTGTCACTCAATTTGTCGGTTGACGGCCTTCTCTTTAGTTTGTCATCCAATGCTATATAAGTGGAAAGTGATCTCAATTTGACACATGTTTTGAATGCTTATCTTCTTTGTAAGATATTGTCGTTCAAAGACATCATTAGTTTTGTCATAAGTTAACTGATTTTAGTCATTAAAAGCATTCAAATCTAAAGAGAAACTACTGAATCAATCAAAAGGCAATTTATGTTAAAATAAATAAGCTTTTAATGGACTTTCAAATGATATTTACAGTTAATTCTCATAATTAATGAAATATAAGATAAATATTCAGATTTAAATTACTTAAAATATAGATATGATTCAAACGATAATTTATATCACAATTGTCTGATTATTTTTCACATTTTACATAAAAATAATGTAAAGAAATTACTTCAATTAAGAGGTTTTTGGAATTTTTGTATCACAACTAAAAGTATATTTGAACTAAATTTCAACAATCTTTGATCTCAAAGTTGGAATTCAAGCTTTGAATTGACTTTTAACTAAAATATTCCCGATTCTTAATATTCACTAATCGAAGGTTTTGGGCAAAGACTTGGATTCGAAGCTTAGCTCAGAATAATTCAAAACATGATTCGCAAAATGTGAAAACAAAAAGAAATTCGGTTTCGGATAAGTTATTGAATTAAAGTCAAGCATTAAAAGCCGATTATTTGGGCCTTTGATTATTGCAGGATTCGCTTAGGCATTTAAATATGAACTCTCGAACACTGTCCAGAGCTCTATCGCACGGGAAGTCTGGAGACCAGCGCAGGTTAAGTATAACTAAAAGCGATACTAAAATACCGAAGAATGAAGTGATTAAAGTGAAGGCATTTAATTCGGGTATCAATTGTTTAATTGCTCTCTGATTTGTCCCAACTATTAATGAGGACAACAAAGATGAGGGCTTACACTCAAATTTGAGGGTTGCGATTGAGTTGTCGTAGCCGTGAACATTCATTGTATGACATCTATATTCGCCCAGGTCCTTTTGTTCGACACACCGAATCTCAAATCGGATTAAACCATTCCTCTGATATTCCACACTGTATTTGGAGGGTGAGGACAGCGGCTCGAACTCTACTCCATCTTTAAACCTAAAATATTTGTTTTAGATTTGAATGATATTCAAAGAGAACAACCATTTAATCTCAGGTTTTGGTGAACCGGTGACACACGCTGTGAATTTAGCCGTCTTTCCTTCTCTGACTTCACAATCACTTAATTTCTTAAGGAAAGAG
The DNA here is from genome assembly GCA_034697865.1 of Oribatida sp. Taxonomy (NCBI): domain Eukaryota; kingdom Metazoa; phylum Arthropoda; class Arachnida; order Sarcoptiformes; species Oribatida sp. Next base: position 7,739 of record JAQGAR010001219.1, read on the forward strand.
GCCGCCTCTCCCTTGGCTTCGCTGTCTCTGTTAAATGAATTCAAAAATTAGCCATAGTCAGTTGTTTAAAATGAATTTACATGAAAGTGATGTTAGCCCTACAGCTATCACTTCCGCATTCATTCTTAGCTCTGCACTCATAAACACCGGTCAGCTTTTCAGTTGCTCTGATGATCACAAGAGAACAGGTATCCCCCGCTCTAATAACACTATAATGTAGTCCAGGTTCGACACGAATGCCATTACAATACCATTCGATATTTGGTTCGGGGAAACCGGTTAGACGGCAGCTAAGCTTTGTTTGCTCAGATAATCCGACCTCTGCGTCAGAGAAGGTCTCAATGAACTTCGGGGCACTCTTTCCAATTATATCTGCTTTTGCTTTAGAGTTGGCGACTCCCAAACGGTTGGAGATTTTCAATTCATATGAGCCCTTATGGGTTGTTTCACATTTAATTATCTTCAGCCGAGCTTTTGTCCCATCGAATGATATTTGTATATTATCTGAACATTCGATCTCTTGACCGTTCAAATACCATTTGATGTCAGGAATAGGACTGGCTTTAACTTCAGCTGTGAATTCAAGGCTCTGTCCCTCGTGTGCCGATACATCTTGAAGTGAACTGACAAAGACTGGGGCGCTCTCCGGTCCCGTGTCTTCAACCTTTGACTTCACTGTGAATTGCGCTGAAGTTTCAGTTTTTCCGAATTCATTTGTAGCGATCACACTATAAGTACCTGGGTAACAAATTCACGTTAAGCAATTGATTTAAATAAAAATGAGGAATACCAGAGTCAGATGCTGTGCAATTATCAAACAAGAGTGCATGTGTGCCGTCTCCACCAGCATAAAATTTAATGTGTTGGTCATCGGCTCTGATTGTTTGGCCGTCTTTTGTCCATTTAATGTCTGGTTTAGGTCTACCATCAACTTTAGTTTCCAACCTAACTGGATAGCCCTCTATTCCCGTCATATCATCCAGTGTTTTATCAAACCTGGGTGCTCCTAAAATAATTTGTTTAATCAATTCAATAGTTGTTAAGATATAGGAAATAACTTACTGTTGACAACAACGGGTGCACTACTTCTGACTTCTCCGTTATCATTGGCAGCCACTGCAATATAATTTCCTTCATCTTCGGGTCTGACCACATCAAAAACGAGTTCGGTTTTGCCATAGAGTTGTCCTTTTATATGAACTCTATCATTTGGTATGACCTGTTGACCATCTTTTATGAATCTAACTTCAGACATCGGTTCTCCACTGGCTTTTACTGAGAGTTTTCCGGGCTGTCCGGCAATCAAAGTGGTTGCAATCAGCCCTTCAACAAAATCTGGTTTGTTGTCAGCTTTAGAGCTAACGGTGACGGCAGCGGTGCTTCTAATCCTTCCCTCGTCATTGACTACAGAAACTGAATATTTGCCGCTGTCGTCTAAATTAGCCGATTCTATGGTTAGAGTTATTGTTCCTTCGGTTCCGTCGATTGTTTCACTCAATTTTATTCTATCGGTTGATTGCATATCGAAGCCATCTTTCATCCATTTTATAGTCACCGGAAGATCTGATTTGTAGATGGCTTTCAAAACAAGTAGTTCTCTTTGGTTAGCAATCGCTGGTTTCAGTTCTTCAATAAACACTGGCTTTTCCTTAGGTTTAGGCGTGACTTTTAGTGAGGCACTACTATCAGCCTTTCCTTCTTTATTTATAACTTCCACTCTATATTCACCCGAATCTTCACATTTGATTGAATCGATTAATAGAGCAATAGTTCCGTCCGATTCTTTAACGAAACCGAAGTGTTCGTTGGCTCTGATTTTCTCTCCATTTCGATACCAATTAATGGAATCAATATCTCCGGAAACTTTAGCCTCGAGTCTACACGGCTTTCCTTCTTCGGCAGTGGTTCTACTCAAGCCCTTAATAAAAACTGGCTGTTCTACAGTTGATTTGGGAGTCACTATAACAGAGACTGTTGTACTTTGAACTCCATCTGCAGTTTTGAAGCTCAAAAGGTAAGCACCGGCGTCTGAGAGTAGAGCACTATCTATCTTAAGAGACACAGTTCCAGTGGGACTGGTTTCACGTTTAACTCTGTCCGAGTCTTCAACGTTAATACCATTCTTAGTCCACGTAAAGGGAGGAATGCGATCTCCTTTGCGCGCTATTTTGGCCACTAATTTCAAAGGACTTCCTTCCACTACATTCAATGTCTTCGGAAGTTTCTCTTTGAATTCCATGGATGGTTCTTCTTCTTCTTCTTCTTCTTCTTCTAATTCTTCTTTTTCGGGTTTTTTGTCAGTGGGTGAATCGGCTACAGTGACGACACTCA